>JANBPO010009603.1:41668950-41934494 GCA_024336825.1 Amorphophallus titanum
AGCGGCCGAACCAGAAGACTAGCCTGCCTCGAGATTTGAAAAGCGAAGGACCCTGGGTTGGACCGGGGTAAGATCAATAAGAGCAGGTGGAGCCCCTAGCTTGTCAACCCTAGATTGAGAGATGAAAGTAGCAGATGGACCTTGTGAAATAGTGGAGGACGAGGCACCTGACCCCTGCAAGGTCTGATAAAGGGCCTGAAGTTGGGCCGGATCCAATTGGACCATCATCTGGAGAATGTGACTTGTGGGATTATTGGTGGATGGACTTGAAAGGGAGGGCTGATCGCCCTCCATGGTAGTGGAAGATGGAGGAGGGACGGACCCTTCTCTAGACTGAAGTGGCATGACCCTAGACGGGTAGTCCAAGAATCCCTGAGGAAGAGAGTCTTCGTGGGAATGGGGGAAATCGTAGGAACACATGGTGGAATCGAACAAAGGATTGGAGTAGGAGGTAAATGAGGAATTGCCCCTAGGAAAAGAACCTATGGATTTGAAGCAACTCCACATGCAATGTGGCACCTATCAAATGAAGACAAACACAAACAACCACCAATAAGCAACCAAACAAAATGACCCTAACAAAGGGGAACATGCAAACAAGAAAGGTGATTAGAGGGCAACCAAAGTCAACCAAGTTATAATGATGCACAAATTTTTATTTATTTTCACCTGAGTGATTTAAATCAAATGTTCTCTCCAACAATAGGTTCTTAATGGGAAAGGATGGCGCGAACTTGGTTAACTCTAGGTGTAAACTCTCCCTCACTTATGCAACCTAGACATGGGGTGGTAAAGATAAAACTAGCCCGACGTCCATGTGGGAATCCACGGCTCATGGGGACTTACAGAGGTCCCGAATGTGATCACCTGGTCGACCCCAAGGAATATGGAGGCGAGAGGATCACACACCAAGGTAGTAATGTAACTAGGGTATGAAAAATGAGTGATCCTATGTGCACCAGAGTGCATGTAATTTCTAGCCTAAAAACTAACAAACAATATGCAATCAATGATATGCATATGCACAGCAACAAAGGAGGAGACCAGATAGCACCCAGGAACAATAAGAATCAACAAAAAATATAAAAATAATAGTAATCCTCAGGATACGTACCTGTACTAGAGAAATAGTCATCTGAGAATCGCTAGAAAGATAAGACGGTCTATGGCTAGACCACTTTTAAGCCGTAGATGGCCAGGAGGAGACCTCCAGGGAACTAGGGAGTAGAAACAATAGAAAATAAAATGGAAAAACTGAGGAAAACATAGGGATAAGTGGAAATCACAAATAAGAGCAAGTCAAATAATCACTCAACATGATTGGCACTAGATGTCCCACTGTGATCGCCAAAAAATAGAGGTTGTTGATATTTTGTGTGAAGTGGGTGTGTGAAAAGGTGGATAAGATGGACTATAGAGGTGTAATATGCTAAACTCAAGCAAGCAATAACATCAACTGTGTAGTATGTAGGTATGTCATCTTAATGGTGTAAAGGACAGTAGGAAATAAGACTAAACACATGCCGTGAGCGTGGAGCAAAGAAGAAGATAAAAGGTAAACATACAACGTAGCTGTCGAGCAACTAAAAGGAAAGGAAATAAGAAGAAATAGAGATGTGTGATGACAAATACCCAAATAGACAAGATGTGATCACCACCAAAGTAAATAATGTAGACGAAACCACACTACGTACCTTGGAAAGAAGCCGAGTGGAGCACACTCGCCCGCGGGAGAGAAAGACCCAGGTGCAAATGCGAAAATGGTTCTCCTACGACCACAGGGTAGAGGCAAACGGTTCCCAGATGACCGCAAGGGAACTCAAATGGTCTGGCGATGGCCGCTAGGTGCACCCAGAAAATAAGATGTGAAACTCATATCTCCACCCCTCCTGGCCGGCCAGAAGATTTGGGCCTCGCGTGAGGAGTACTGTAGACTTGCAAAAGAGAGTGTAGATAGAAAGAAAATAACCCATTAGACCTGGAGAAGTGCAATATCTATAAGGCAATAAAGCTAATATGCATGAAAAGGAAGGGTGGATACCTGGGGGTGGTGGTTTTTTAACCCATGTGGGGTGTGAAAACAGTAGGAGGATGTGCGTGAATGTGTTTTGAATGCAAAAGAACATGGAAGAAGAAGAGAGAATGACGCTATGATGATGCAAAGAGCGACAAAGACTAAAAGAATAAAAAACACAAAAAATAACTAAAGAACTGACTACTCCCTAGACCAGACGACTTAAGGATGCAGAAACAAGTTCTCCCTTGTTGGTACTTGCTCCAGAATGCAGTAGCACTTCTACGCAAGCTCCAGAAATCTCCTCCTCAAGCCATGAAGTCAATGGTTCTATTTATAGACCCCCAAAACCCTGGGTCGAGTTGGAGGGATAATAGCAAGAAAATAGGACTAACCCTTGATAAATCTCAAAGATAATACTCCTAGGAGTCCATAGAAACAAACAGAAGCTTCTGAGGATCGCCAAAGAACATTACGGAACTTCGAGGTTTGATTGGGTGTTTGAAATTCATTAGGAGATTCATATCTCAGCACTCTCAGAGGTGCCACCCATTCTACTATTTGTTGAAGGCGGGGGCCAAATTTGAATGGAATGAATAGTGCCAAAAGGCCTACGAGAAGCTTAAGGTTTATCTATCTAATCCCCCGGTTCTACAACCTCATGTCTCTGGTAAACCCCTGATCTTGTACATTTCTGTTATTGAAGACTCCCTAGGAGCTGTCCTAGCCCAAGTGGATGACGAAGGAAGAGAACGGGCAACATACTATGTATCTAGACTATTCAATCCTACTGAATCTAAGTATACTGTCATGGAGAAGACCTGTGTAGCACTAGTATGGGTAGCTCAGAAGCTGAAGCACTATTTTCTTTCCCATAAGGTTAAGTTGATCTCTAGGATGGACCCTATTCATTATCTTTTGGAAAAGCTCATCCTTTCTAGCAGATTAGCTCACTGGCAGATCTTTCTCTTGGAATTTGACATCACCTTTGTTGTCCAAAAGGTGACCAAGGGGTACGCCATTGCCGAGCATCTTGCTCACTCTCCAATCCCTTGTGCCGACTTATTCCAGGATGAATTCCCTGACGAACACCTTACTGTGTTCACTCATCTCCCCTTCTGGTCTTTGCGCTTTGACGGTGCATTAAATTCTCAGGGTCGTGGAATCGGCACCATTCTCCTTACTCTAGAGGGAGTAACCATCCCAATCACTTATCAACTCTCTTTCCCTGCCATAGATAATATAGCCGAGTATGAGGCTCTCCTAGCTGGTTTGAAGCATGCCTACCTCCTAGGCGTGTAATATCTCAATATCATAGGAGACTCTCAATTAGTGCTACGTCAAGTTCTCTCAACCTACCGCACCTGTGACCTTAAACTTAAGCCCTATCAGGATCTAGTCACACTCTTGGCTAGGCAGTTCCAGAAGCTTATCTATATTCATACTCCACACTCCCAGAATATCCTTGCTGATGCGCTAGCATCGCTTGCTTCCGCCCTTTCTTTCCCTCTTAATCGTTCCACCGAGACCATTGTGGTTTAGCGGTTAGACGCTCCTTCCCTTCAGGATCCTTGGTTCGATAACTTTAGAAAATCTGTAGAGAAGAAGGCTGAGAAGGAAGAGTTGAAGGAAGTTTCCTTGACTGAGCTTGAGGAAATCGTGGAAGAAGAAGAGCTTCCATGGTATCACGAAATTGAGTAATATTATAGGGATGGATCCTTTCCAGAGACGGCTAATGCCGAGCAGTGGAAGGCCATTAGAAGAGTTGCCTCGAGGTATACAATCATTGTTGGAGAACTATATAGGCGCGCTCTTAATGGAGTTCTCATGCGAGGAGACTTGGGAGGTGGCAGAAGCTGCTCATGCAAGTGAGTGTGGAGGGCACGTTAATGGACATGCATTGGCGAAGAAAATTCATAGGTAGGGCTATTACTGGCCGACCTTAGAGGAAGATTGTTCCACCTATATCCATAGGTGTCTTCAATTCCAGCTTCACGCTGATAAAATTCACGCTCCTGCTTCCTCTCTCCATCCTCTTTCTGCTTGTTGGCCATTCTCGATGTGGGCCTTTGATATCACTGGACCACTTGGTGACCCCAATGCTCAGGTTAAACAGAAGTCATTCATCCTCACAACAACCGAGTATTTCACCAAGTGGGCGGAAGCCGAAACACATGCAGAAATCAAAGCAACCACAGTGTGCTGCTTTATCATGAAGAACATCATTTCACGGTTTGGGGTGCCAAGTGACATCGTCACCGACAACGGGCCTCAGTTTGTATCGCAAGAACTCTAGGACCTATGTAAGAAGTTTCACATCTTATTGCATCATTTATCACCTTATTACCCCCAAGGTAACAGCCAAGCTGAGGCCACGAAGAAAACCCTTCTTAAAATTATAAAGAAAACATGCGAGTCATACCGATATGCTGATTGGGCTGACAAATTGATTGAAGCTCTATGGGCCTATCGTACCTCTATCCGCACTCCCACGGGCAGACCCCGTTTGCTCTCACTTATGGGATGGAGGTGGTACTCCCGTATAAGATTCTGATCCCTTCCCTAAGGGTGTAGGTCGATAAAGAACTTAATCTCGATGAGCGTCGGGAGGCGTTACTAGTCAGCTGGAACTCTTGGATGAGAATAAGCTGAATGCAGCCAATCATGTCTCTATTTATCAAAAACGTGTCTCGCGTCATTTCCAAAAGGTAATTGAATGAAAATTCGAAGTGGGTAATATGATTTTGAAGCGAAAATTTATTCGAACAGGTGGTCCTAGGTCCAAGCTGCAACTTAATTGGGAAGGGCCATTTGTAGTGAAGGAAGTGTATTCGGGGAACGCCTATCTTTTGGTTAATGCTGAGAGAGAAGAACTATCACATGCATGGAATGGACTTTATTTAGAACGCTTCTACCCATAAAATAGAGTCTGGCTAATGATGGCTGAGTGATGAGGTAGCCTTTTCCCTTGTCGTTAGGGATGATCCCTTGACGCAGCATACCCACATACTACACGACACCCCTTGGTTAGGGCATTCCCTTTGTATAAACACCATTTCTCCTTTGGCCATGCTCGGGGGAGGAGAAAGTCCTTTGTCATCTCCTTTATTTTTGATGACATAATTGCTCTTAAGATGATCTTATTATATGTAGAAGATGTGTTTTGAATTCTCCAAAGAACAGGCTGAAAGCCAGTTAAAATCAGAAGAAATGAAGTCAACATGGTCAATGAAGTCAATGTCAGTCAACGAGAAAAGTCAATAGTCTAGTTCAGCCAGTCAAAGTTATGGTCAATGAAGTCAATGTCAGTCAGACTATGAAATACTATTCACTGTCAGAAAACTGAGCTAAGGTCAAAGCAGTTGTCACTGTTAAAGAAGCATGGTCGATGCATATCAACTTCAGCTAAGGAGCAAGGTCGATGCATATCGCCTTCAGTTAACTAGTAAGGTCGATGTATATCGCCTTCAGCTAAGAAGTAAGGTCGATGCATATCGCCTTCAGCTAAGAAGTAAGGTCGATGCATATCGCCTTCAGTTAAAGCCAATTAAAGCTAAGGTTGATGCTACCTTGCTGTCAAGGACGGAGCACCTCTTGCCAGCACCAGCCAAGGTCGGTGCATCTTTCGCTAGCACAAGCCAAGGTCGATGCACATCGACTCAGTGCAGAATGAAGGTCGATGCACATCGACTCAGAGCAGAATGAAAGTCGATGCACATCGAGTCAGTGCAGAGTAAGGTCGATGCAGCTTCAGAAGAAAGGTTGATGCATGTTTGAGGGTCGATGCTAGTGACCTAACTAAGGTCGATGCATGTTTAAGGGTCGATGCTAGTGACCCATCAAAGGTCGATGCATATCCATGTTCACAGTTCAGCAGGTCAGTGCTAGTATAGGAGCTAAGCACTATCAAGAAAATGCCAGCACCTTCAAAGGATACAAGGTCGATGCACATCAACTGCTTCTAAAGGAAGGTCGATGCTATGAAACTTCATGGCAACAAGGTCAGTGCACCTTTAGCCATTCAGCAAAGATAGGTCGATGCTACCTACTAAGGTCAGTGCACTTATTAAAACAAGTTGATGCACATGCACAATCCTAAGTAGACAGGTCGATGCAGCCACTGTTGGTGGCAACTGAAAGGTCGATGCAGCTGAACATATCATGGCAACAAAGGTCGATGGACCTATGCTTGTAAGTCAGAGATAGCAACATAAGGTCAGTGCACCTATGCTTGGAAGTCAGCGATAGCAACATAAGGTCGGTGCACCTATGCTTGTAAGTCAACGATAGTAACATAAGGTCAGTGCATATTTCAATGTACAAGGTCAAAGCAGTATAAGCCTTGCACTATCAGGTCAGAGCACATATGGTGGTAAAGTTTATTCAGGTCGATGCATATATGATGATCTATCATCATGCTCTTCATAGTCACCATGCAAGGTCGGTGCAGCTGTGTTAAGGCAAGCTTTAGCTGAGTTTGACCAACGGGCGAACACATGGTAGGCAAGCACGTGAGCTCGAACTTAAGCTGAGGCATGTGATCCGAAGTCACCCAATGATGGGCACATGTTCCTAGAATGGCGGATCAAGTGGCACGTGATCTGAGAAGACCTGGGATGCTTTTTTATAAGTTTTTAGAGGAATATTCTTCTGGCACGTGGACTAGTGGAATTTCACTAGGTATTTGCCTCATTCCTTTCCAGAGGCTCTGTTCTATATAAAGCCGCCCCATTTTGTACAGATGTATGAGTAGCCTGTCATGCCCCGAGCTTTTAATACAGCGAAAGAAAATTTGGGAACGTGAGCAGCTGGCATGGTAAGCCTCTCGCAAGCGAGAAATCAAAGTGCAAGACAATCACACCAAAGTAATTGCACAAGTAATTTTTTTCCCAAACTTTACTTTAATAATAATGTCAAAAGTACACAAGATCCTTGATTCTTAACACTCTTACATCATAGACTCAAGAAATGAAAAATTACAATAAGACTCGACTAGACACTTGACAACTATGGATTCTCTCAATTCGTTTGACCTTCAATCACTCTCAGACCAGCTACTTGTATATTCTGAATCTGATTCATCTGTATTTCCTGAAAAAATTGAGAAAATAGGTATGAGCACACTTACCCAGTAGGTATCTTCACATCAATATGAAGGTAATATTTAAATGATTAATGTCTTAGCTCTAGACCTTAAGGTAAAAATAAGAATGCGGTAACAAGCGATATAAACCAAGATAACCAAGAATATAGAATCATGAAATAACTGAGCAAGTGGACGTGAGTGAGTATAGACCATGAACAAGTAAGATAAATCCTATAGATGTAAATTTGGCCTTTCACGAACAAGAATGTACGAGCATGTAACTAGAAAGTACTTTACACAATCTTGTAAAGGCTATGAACTAGAAAGTCATTTATCAAGAGTGTAAATTTCATCATGAGCCTCGTGACTTTCACCACATATAAAAAAGGTACTCCCAGCACAATGCGACGCCAGTACTCATCGTACCCCATGGTTTATAGTACATTTTCGGCCATCTGTCGAGGGGGCTAGTATCGAGCCCTTGGGCACCATCCGTGCCCGCCCTTGCATCTTCAAGTTATACGTCAAGCTACTTCCACGAGATAACAATAATTTCGGCCAGAAATTCTCAATTTCAAATAATAAGTTCACAATAAGTAGCCAAGGTATAGAATGCTTCAAAACTAGATCATGAAATTTCAAGGATGATTTAGAACGAACATTATGCACTTTGCCCAATTAAAAACTCTTAGAGATCAATCACATGAGCCACTCTAAGAAAAACATTTAGACACAATGCACAGTAGAATTAAATAGGAATGGCTTAAATGAAAGTTAATTCTCCTTGTTAAGGAAAATACCTTGGTGGCTGTGTGCAAGAGTGCAGCAAGCTACCAAGAGGCTTATGCAGATGAAGGCACAAGAGAGAAGATTGTGTGCAAGACATATATGACTCCCTTTTGCTAGGAATGAACTCCCTCGTGCCTGAGAGCAAGAATGCAGCAGGCAACTAAGGAGGTGCAGGTGTAGTTATGATAGCAAGGGGTGTCAAGATAAAACACTTAGTGTAGATCAGTAAGGTATGCGACAAACTGAATTATATTTGCTAAAATCAGCACACCGACCTGTGAATGGAGATAGAGGATAATGAGCAACCGCACAAGATTCACACACCATAACACAGGGATTTTTAAGGTGATTCGGTTGCAACCCTGCAACTTATGCCCACCCCTCATCGAGCCCGGTGAGGGTTACCCTTGCAGAAGCAAGAACCATGGAGAACCTCCACTACAGATGCTGACTCACAGCTTGACCTGAGGGAGACAAATCCCTTACGCTAATCTTGAATTCACAAGACCAGACCCACTACCAGTAGTAGTGATTGGAGGAGCCCAAGCCACCCTTCTTCTGTCAACACAGAAGAACACGCGAGACAGCACCCCGCTACTCATAGGCCCAGAGGATCAGATCCTCTCTTCCTCTGTAAACCCAGAGGGAACCGGGAGAAGAGCACTTCTCCCTTCCTCTGAGACCATAGAGGGAACCCGATCCCTATACAGGGAATCGAAGGAATAAGGGAACCAAAATCAAAACAAAAATAGAAAAGAGAAATACTGCAAGTGCAGTGAACCAAACAGAAGTTTACAGATATAAAAATTGAAGCATAGAGATGAATGATGATTTAGAGATAGCCAAACGGGGGCTTCAGATATCACACTTGAAGCTCTTTGGTAGATCAGGACACAAGTCCAATTTGGCCTCTTCTTAGGCACAATCTGGACGTGAGGAGGGCTGCTTTCCTCTCTTGGCTTCTCTTCTCTCTTTCTTTCTTTTACAGCACTAAACTGATGTCTACAGGTGCTGGGCTGCTCTCACTCCCTTCCTTTCTTTCTCACAAGTTTTCTTCTTAGAGGCTTAAGGGCATGGCTTTCTCTCTGTGTAGCAATAGCTTCTTCTCTTGTAGAAGCTTGATATTTATAGCCAAGCCTAAAGTAAATGTGATGAAGAACTTTCCCTCTAAAATCTTTTCTTATCTTTGAGAAAGATCTCTGCCAGGAGTACGACTTGAGCTGGCTGTCTTCAAATCCAAGGATAGGACAGTGGCGGTTGAGAAGAAAGGAGCTAACCAAACCTTCCATTAGCCAATTTCAGGTTTTCACATTAAATGCCCTGTAGACATGTAGTCTTCTCATTGGCTGGAGTTAATTCTGTCTTGCTGAGGACTGCTAAGACAAGAGTCACATGGGGTGACAGTAAATAAGGTGGCAGACTATTATGTGTCCTTCCTCCAGCTAGATTTCTGACAGAATCATCTCCAAAGAGGTAGATAAGATGTGACATGTTGACAAGGATAAAAGTCAACTCTAGGTACTCCATCCAGACCTCGAAATCCATGTATTTAGACACTTGTGGTACCTATTTTCTCTCTCTGGATGGCCCACTTGATCTGACAGAAAATTGGCTTGAAATGCTTCTGGGAGGATAGAGGTAGACCTTCTTCTTCATTGAGACATTTCATCAAACACTTCGTTCATCTTGTGCTGAAGGCAAACATGCATAGACGTTGGTTTAGAGTATGCTCAGACCTTGTCAGTTGGCTTCCACATGTGCACAGACCTTGAAAAGTTGGGGGCAAAACATGCACAGACCTTTCTTCTTTATTGAGGCATTTCATCAAACATGCACAGACCTTGAATTCCAAATGTGAATAGACTTGGATGCTGCATGTGCGAAGACCTTAGACATGCACAAACTTACATGTGCATAGATCCTAAGTATGCTTAGACCTATATGCACAGACTTACATGTGCAAAGACCCTAAGTATGCTTAGACCTATATGCACAGACTTGGATGCTACATGTGCGTAGACCTTAGACATGCACAGACTTACATGTGCACAAACTTGGATATTGCATGTGCATAGGCCGTAGACATGCACAGACTTACACATACACAGACCCTAAGTATGCTTAGACCTGAATGTGCATCGACCTTAAAATGTGCACAAACTTCATAAAGTCAGTTGAAGAATGTGCATCGACCTTGTATGGAGGATACAAGATGTGCATCGACCTCAGTATGCGAAATGTAATATGTGCACCAACCTCTGAACATGCATGGACTTTAGCTAGCAATGACCCTCAAAACATGCAACAACCATAGCTAACCAAGATGAAAACATGCATTGACCTTAGTGAACTTAGGTTCAAATGTGCGTCGACCTTAGTTAATACAAGATGAAAACATGGATCAACCTGATGCTTCTAACGCTAATGCATATGCACAGACCTTATGCCTATCTCTAACATGTTGTCCCTCTGGTTTTGATGATGACAATCAAAGGGTAAATGCATGATAAACTGAATTCTAATGGAAACAATGCATTAAAACGGCGCGATTGCGGTTAAATTGGCATGGATTTATATATATATATATATTCCTATGCATATATGCATAACTAGATGGATTCGTGGATGGGAGGTTTCACACATGCATGTTTATTTTGATAGTTCACGTGGAAGGTGAGCTAGAAGGGGGAGTTGAATAGATCACTCCCAATTCAAAATTATTTGACAAACGTGACTTATATAATCCTGAAGCACAAAGAACGAGCAACTGTCATGCTAAAACTGAAGTTTAGAGATCAGATGAACAAATCACACAATGGAGACAAAGGGCTTTTTAAGGTGGTTCGATTGCGATATGCAATCTACGTCCACCCCTTACTTCACCAGAGTAAGGCTTCCTTGCACTAAGCAGAAAGAATCGCAGACTCAATCTACTAACAACTGTTGCCTGACAGCTTGTCCAGAGGAACACTCTCCTCACTCTTCTGAAGATCAGAAGAAAACACTGGAAGTCCAACCTCCCTTCCTTCACCATCAGCAAAGGGAACCCCGCGAATTGCTCCCAGCAATTTACGAACCAGAGGATCGTTCCTCTCTTCCTCCAAACTTAATGGAGGGTAACCGGAGAACCTCTCCCTTCCTCTAGGTGAACTTAGAGGGTAACAAAGTAGTATTAAAGGAATGAATCAAAAAACTCGAAGGTGAAAATGAACAAGAAGAAACAATCACCCAGAAACAACGACAATGTAGCTTCCGTAGAAGCAGACTTTCAGACTCACACAATCGGGACGATCAATCAATTAGGCTCTCCTCTTTCTGGACGTTTCTCTCTTTCTCAAGTAGGGAATTCCAGCACTGGCGGAAGATTCAGATCTTCTCTCTCTTCTAATCAGCTTAGTTTTTCTCCTCCTGTCCTCTAAGCTTTTCAATCCCCTTTTATACGCAGACGTTGGGCGTGTGGATACCACGTTTCCCGCTCAAGTTTTCTCGTGGATCTAATCCTTCGAGGTTCCACGTGTCAGAGTCATGATGTTGTAGCAATCCACATGGCAGGGTCTTCTGATCCGCTCATTGCCTTGGATCACGTGTCCAGACACAAGTTCACTTAATCCTTACGAGCTCACGTGCCTGTCTTAGTCTCTGACAGGAAGCCTCAGATCACGTGCTAGCACTTCTCTCTTGGGATTACATGCCACTCCTTAATCCTATCATTTATAGCAGAGGCATCTTGTCAAACACGTTGTAGTGCGACTGGTGAGAAGATGCACTGACCTGTTATGCTGCTAGTAAAGACATGCACTAACTTAATGCAACATTCTAAGACATGTGCTCAGACCTTGTATTACAGTATGCAAATATCCACAGACTTTATGCACAGACATTATAATGCTATATGCAAAACATGCACAGACTTTGTATCGTGCTAACAAAAAGGTGCACTGACCTTATTTGCATAGAACAAAAGTGTGTACCGACCTTGTTAAGCACAAACCAAATGTGCACTGACTTCATACCCTGAAGCAGAAATGTGCACAGAACATCTTATGCATTTGGCCTAGATTAGCAAATGTGCACCGACCCTGGTTATATGCAAACTGGTAACTAGCACCGACCTGACCTATGCCGATACAGTAACTAGCACCGACTATAGAGGGACATGCATTGACCTAGTGTTAAGTGCAAAGACGGGCACCTACCTTACATGCGTGCGCAAGTTAAAGTGTGCACTGACTTTGGAATGCTAACGAGGCAACTAGCACCGACCCTATGCCCATATGTGTGATACAGACATGATGACACCCATAACTCAGGTGCACAAACTCCAATACACAGACTCAAAAATGTTTCAGACAGATTCTATTTGATTTAAGGTGTTTGATTTCTTATGAAGACTGACATTTGACTTATGGTGTTTGTCATCATCAAAACCACAGGGATACAATAGTCTCCCCCTTTTTGATGATGGCAACACTATGAGCCCAGCAGATTTAATGCTGTCATAAAAGATGAGGGTGTTCAAACATGTAAACAATCAATCATGCAAACAATGTCCACACACTAGCTCCCCTGACACACAGACTCTACACAAGACACACTAGCTCCCCCTGACACTATGACTATCAACCATTCCAAGATCAAAAACATTCTCAAAGCCATTCTCCCCCTAACTCCTAACTCTCAGACATCTTTCTAACTCTCGGACATCTTCTCCCCCTTTGACATCATCAAAAGAAATGTAGGGAGAAACAAGATACTACGAAGCATGAGATACTAGAGACAGTTAATTCACTTAGTAGAAAGACATCTCATATGCAACCCTTAAGAGTGAAGACACAACATAAGTGTGAAATAAGGTAACTGAATGGAGCTGAAATGCCTCATAGCTAATAAGCAGGAAAGACACAACATAAGAGTGAAGATTATCATCATACAAAAGTAAGAAGGAGGACCAAAGTGAAACAGTCATGCGAAGAAAAAAAAAGTTGTCTAAATGTTGTACTAATCAAGTAGTTGGAGGCTCATCTATCGTTGAATGGTCCAAAGGTATTGAGGACAAACAGTCTACAAATACAATTTTAGGGGTGAAATATTTTACCTTTGTGGAGCCATTGAGTAATTTTGGTAAATCACACATGGATACATGAGAAGACGCCTTGATCAGAGGCCAGAAGAGTTATGCTTTCCTAAATGTTATAACATGATTCCTAAAGTTGAGTGATCGACCACTGATAGTCTTATGAAATAATGCAGTGTGCCCAACAGGGGGTGGCAGCGACCGGAGCTGGAGGAGCCTCTAACTAGAGTGCCCCAGATCAGAGTGCCCAGATTACCTCTTTGGAGGAGCAGTTGGCGGGGGCAGTGAGATGGGCCGAGACGGCTGAGCGGGACCTGAAGACAAGGATAAGAAAGATTGATTTTAAATAATGCAGTTGTTTATCAATCTTATCTATTTTCATGATGTTGCAGAGGCGAGAGCTCCAGGAGGTGATGACTCGGGCAGCATTGGCAGGGACCAGCTTGCGATCCGTGACCAGCGCTTCACGGAGGTTGAGGAGGGGGGACAGCGTGCTATTGAGGAGTTGGGGGCGGTGAGGCGCTCGGCCACCGAGGAGCTAGCCAAGGAGAGGCATCGGGATGCACGAGATCTAGCAGAGGAGAGGCGCAGAACTGCACTGGAGTTGGCAGAGGAGAGATGCCGGGCTTCAATAGAGTTGGAGCGAGCGATGGTAGAGCTGTCCAGCGAGGGAGAGGAGCTTCCTCGGGATGTGGTGGAGCTATAGTTGCAGCTCAAGATGGAGCAGCAGGAGTGTGCGTATGAGAGGGCAGAGCGCGACCATGAGCACGAGCGAGAGCAGGCAGAGCACGACGAGTTGAGGCTCTGCCTGGGTGCGGCAGAGGAGCGTACAAGGATAGCGGAGGAGCAGTACAGGAGAGGTCGCGAGCGGGCACGAGCTGAGGGACGCCCGAGTTCCTACTCTGGCTCGAGCTTCTTCGCGGGTTCCTCGACTGTTGACAGGAGAGAGGAGGCCGACCATGCCCGGCCCGAGGCATCGGCTGCCAGCTAGAGGTCGATGAGGCCTCCACAGAGTCACCCTGGGGACCGGGACGGTGTAGAGCGCAGCCAGAGGACAGAGGAGGGAGGTGGAGAGAGCTAGAGAGAGTTTTACCTTTGTACCCCTTCCTGCTCACTTTTGGACACATATATGATGATTATGGAATGAAAAGTACATTTTGGTTACCTGAGTTTTGTTCTTCTTCGAGCTTGTGTCCGTGTGCACTTGTGATCCCTCCTACCTGCGTTCGCTTAGAGCAAACATGTTAGTTAATCTGTTCGGCTTGGCCCCTTGCTCGATAAGCAAGGGGTTGACCTTCTTTGACCTTGATAGGGGGTCAAGGGGCCAAGCCTTTAATCAATTAAAGTAAAATAACCAAAGATAGAGAGAAATGCAACATGCAAGCATACAAATGAGTACTGAAAATAAAGGTGGTCAAGCACTGTGCAATCAAGTAAATGGCTCTCCTTTTTTTGTCTTTCTTCTTCTTTCTTTTCTTCTTTTTTATTTTTTTCTTTTTTTGATAATAAAGTACGTATACCACGAAATACTTACTCGTTCACTACCTAAAATTCATTAGTCATTCTTAAATGATTAACAAAGATCAATGTGCTTAAACATTACTTTTACCCGGCCCCTCGCACAACACTTCTTCCTAGACTTACCTTCATCGCCCCTTGAACTTAAAGCGTGCCTCGGGGAGAGACGGAAGACACTAATGGGGAAAGTTTACGAGGGGGTCTGAAAGGCTTAGGGGACGCCCCTGCCCTACCCTATTGCTTGTTGGGGTTCGGTCTTTGGCTTAGGGTGATTTTGGTTGCCCTCGCCTTTGCTAGCACATGCTTACGACTAGGGTTTTCCCTTTAGGGACTTTGCCCTTTTGACACACTTTTTAATTTTTGGATGGACTTTTCTTCGTGCATGCTTACGACTAGGGTTTGCCCTGCTGGGACTTTTCCCTCTTGACATGCTGTTTGGATTTTGAATGGACTTTTTTTCGTGCATGCTTATGACCAGGGTTTGCCCTGTGAGGACTTTGCCCTCTTGACATGCTATTTGGATTTTTAGTGGACTTTTTTAAGGCTTTTGGTAGATTTTCCTTTTGGGCCTTGACTTCCACCTACTAGGGTGGTGGGTAGATTTGGTGGTCTGACTAAGTCCTGACTTTTCCCCTTGTAAATCGAAGAGAAGAGAATGAG
The DNA here is from genome assembly GCA_024336825.1 of Amorphophallus titanum. Lineage (NCBI taxonomy): Eukaryota > Viridiplantae > Streptophyta > Magnoliopsida > Alismatales > Araceae > Amorphophallus > Amorphophallus titanum. The sequence continues at coordinate 41,684,092 of JANBPO010009603.1, forward strand.
TTACACCTTCCACTATTGATTTGGTTTGGACTCGCCTCGAATTTAGTGCCATACGAGCTTGAGGGCTAAGCGTGGAGTGTGTGTGAGTGTTGACCTAGATGTTAAACTGTTAAGAGTGAAGAATGAATTAAAAGTTTTGATCTTTCACACTCGTCGTGATATGCACACAATATCAGCCCCCTTTTTTATCTTTCTTTTTTTTTAAGTCAGGGGTAATATTTCTTAATATACAGACCATTCCAAGGGTGAGCCAATTCTTCCCCATCTGCATTAACCAATTGATATGCAGTACCAGGATAACCTTCCTTTATTACATAAGGCCCTTCCCAGTTTGGTTGGAGTTTTGAGTGGGGTCCACTTGGTTTTACAAAGATTCTTTTGATTACCATTTCACCGACTTTGAATTTCCTCTCAATCACTTTCTTTTGATAAAATCGTGAAAGCCTATTTTGATATACTCTTGCATGCTCAGCGGCTGCCAGACACCTCTCATCTAAGAGTTCTAATTGTACATGGAGAGACTCGCGACGCTCATCAATTGATAACTCCTTGTCCAACTGGACTCCGTCATTTTAGGCGGCGTTTCTTGGTTTAAATGATAGATTTTGACTCTATGGCATGTCAGGATGTGATTCCCATTAATTTGGTTGTATTTTGTCGTGATTTGAGGCTAAAGTGAGGCCGGATGTTCATGTGAGTGGGTTTGGGTTGATTTGAGGAAATCACCCATTTCTTTGTCGTTTTGTGGTCTTTTTGGTCCCTTCCGACTTGTGAAAGGTGTGGAATGTGATTATGGATGTTTCCCCCTTTATATGGAACAATTAGGGCGTGGAAAAGGGGTTTTCGTGTGATTTTTCATTGATTCGCACCGGAACGTGATCACGGTTGGGTACTAAACTGCGTTCATGTTGTGTCCCTGTGTTTTGATGATAGCAAAGACTATGAGTCAATATGTGTTTACTATATATTATCTTGTTGATAGCTAGCATGTACTCGGTCATGTCCTTGTTCATTGCATAATGTCTGTGTGTAGTTGGTCTGTGCTAGTTCCTATAGCACAGCATGTCTGGCATATAGAAGTCGGTGCTAGTTGTGTTCTTACACAGCCAAGGTTGATGCTAGTCTGACTTAACATGCATTGAAGGTCCATGCTAGTTGAGTTGCATACGCATCTAGTCTGTGCCAGTATGGAAGTGCCTGCATATAGAGGGTCTGTGCACGTTATTGTTCACACTCTGTTCAAGTCTGTGCATGTTCATATTAAGTCAGTGCATATCAGCTATGGCTTGCATATAAAGTCGGTACAAGTGTTTCATATAGTCGGTGCATGCTTGACACAAGGTCTGTGCATATCACCATTCACAATGCACTTTTGCTTTATGCCAAACAAGGTCAGTGCATGTTTCATACTTAGTTTATGCACACTCACTCACACGCAGTTGTCAACTTTGTGAGTCATTGTTATCCTGTCAACTTTCTGAGTCATTGATATCCTGTCAGTTTGCCTACTTGAGTCATTGTTATTCTGTCAGTTTGCCTACTCATTTGCATTGCATATAGTGTTGCTATGACTCATAGTGTTGCCATCATCAAAAAGGGGGAGATTGTTGTGTCCTTGTGTTTTGATGATAGCAAACACTATGAGTCAATATGTGTTTACTATATATTGTCTTGTTGATAGCTAGCATGTACTCGGTCATGTCCTTGTTCATTGCATAATGTCTGTGTGTAGTTGGTCAGTGCTAGTTCTTGTAGCACAGCTTGTCTGGCATATAGAAGTCGATGCTAGTTACGTTCTTACACAGCCAAGGTCTATACTAGTCTGACTTAACGTGCATTGAAGGTCTATGCTAGTTGAGTTGCATACGCATCTACTCTGTGCCAGTATGGAAGTGCATGCATATAGAGGGTCTGTGTATGTTATTGTTCACACTCTGTTCAGGTCTGTGCATGTTCATATTAAGTCAGTGCATATCAGCTATGGCTTGCATATAAAGTCGGTACATGTGATGTATATAGTCGGTGCATGCTTGACACAAGGTCCGTGCATATCACAATTCACAATGCACTTTTGCTTTATGCTAAACAAGGTCAGTGCATGTTTCATACTTAGTCTGTGCACACTCACTCACATGCACTTGTCAAGTCTGTGCATTTCACTGCAGCAGTGTAAATGTAGTCGGTGCACTTTCAGCTTACACAAACCAAGGTCCGTGCTACTTCCTGTAGCACTGTAATGAAGGTCCGTGCATGTTCCCTTCCCTACATATGAAGTCCGTGCACTTTTCTGTTCCTTTAATAGAAGGTCATGCACACTCCCTTGTTTAGCATGCAAACTTGGTGCAACTTTTGCATCGAGCTGGCACAAGGTCGGTGCATGTTTTTACTACAATACATAAGGTCCATGCATAGTTTCATGCTAGTTGCTTATAAGGTTAGTGCACATTTTAGCTTGATAGATACAAGGTCCGTGCACATTAAGTTTGCTTGCATACATAGTCAATGTTGGTTGAACCTTGTGCCATAACAGGGTCTGTGCACATCTACTTTATGCACATAGAAGGTCTGTGCATGATTTGCCTTGTTGTCATTTAAAGTTCGTGCATATGCTATCAAGGTCTATGCATGTTTGCCTTGTTGACAGTTTAAGTCTATGCATATTTGTTCTAATGCTCTATCAAGTCTGTGCAATTCTTATATTTGTCTGGCTGTCTTATACTCTCTAAGTGTTCGACATATTGACATGGACCTTACTTAAAAGGCTCTAGAGAACCAGGAGAGATATGTTCGTGAACTTTAAGGAGGGCACGTGATCCGAGATAGAAAGCAAGTTGATGCTCGTGACACGTGGAAAGTCACCAAGCTCAGATGATGCCACGTGGCCAGTAGAGATCAGATCTGGATGAAAGTTTGGGCGAAAAACATGGTTTCCACATGCCCATCTCTCTGCTGCCTATAAATATACAAAGACTCTTAGAGAGTGAGATGATCGAAAAATAGAGAGCAAGTACGATCCAACAAAGCCAGAGCCGATAGCTGAAGAGCCTAAGAACCAGAGAGCTTGTGATAGGAGTTGGAGTCAAAGTGAGAGAGTGAATAGAGAAGAACTAGCAGAAGAGTTAGAAGAAGAAATTGAGAGAGCTTTTGAGAGAAGAGATCGTGAGAGAGTGCAGCGGTAAGATTGAAGGAGAAGGAAGACCAGTAGCTTCTGCCCGGAAAGGAGATTGAAGGGGATGAGAGAAGGGTCCGAAGGTTCCGAAAGGTGGGGAAGATACGGGTTTGGAAACCCAAGAAAGAAGAAATGTAAATGCATGCGAATGTAATGCAATGGATGCATAGAATTCATGAAATGCATAAAATGTAAAGAAAACGGGGGGTAGGGGGATAAGAACTCCTTCCTCACACAACGGATGACCCGATCATTAATAAATAGAAATGTGGGTGAAGTAGAAATGAAGGTGGATAGGGTAGCAGAAGGCCCCGTAGTATAAGAATGCTTGCCCCTCCATAGCAGGAAATGTATTCAGCCAATCGGCCTAACTGATAGAGTAAAAGCCCATGATGATGTTTCAATGACAAATGCCAACTCGTTTGAAAGGTGAAGAGCAATAATGTGAGGAAGTTGATAAGTTAGAATGGGAAGCATCATGTTGCCTAAGGATGGTGGCGAATAAAGAGTGTTGAATAAAATGGGCATTTGCCCCTTGTACGAAAGAATGGATTCGAGATTGGAAGCTTGGAACAAGGGGTGCCCTACCTAGCCCTTGGGCATGGACTTATACGGCATCAAAGCTTGACGTTTCTTTCTAGTGAGCAATGGCGGGGACTTGGCCTCTTCGACCATGCTTGGCACAAAAACATAGATTGACATCCAACAAATAAAGTCTTGCATCTTGAATAGCATAGCCATGGCCAACTCCTTCTTGCCTAGATCTCGATCATCTCCGGCACAAATACTTGTGGAAGGACACCCATTCCGAGTGGTAAAGGAAGGCAAAGCGGAGGCGGAAGGCTCCATGGATGGTGGAGGTATACTGGATGGTATCAGAGAAAGGGTAAGTAGAAGCGGAGGTTCAAACACGTCAAGCTTCTCCCCTTGCTTAGAAGCGGGCAAGGTTGGCAAGAGAGTAAAAAGGGGTGGACCCTACTCAGGATCTGCCATGGATGAAGGTGAAGGGTTAAGTAGTGGAGTAGGGGCAGTTGGATTAGGGGTTAAAAAGGTAATGGAGGGCCGAGGTGGTGACAATGGCAGGTTGATTAGAGGAGGTTTGATGGTGGGTTCGGCGGAGGCCGATGGCGTGGAAGTTGATGGAGGTATAATTGATGGAGATTTAGTGGGAGGTTTGGCGAGGGCCGGTGTTGTGGAGGCTAATGATGGTGTAAAAGAGGAAGGTTTTGTGCGTAGGAAACGTCGGATGGGACAATAGGTATTAGGGGTAGGAGACAGGTCTTGGTGCACGAGCGTGAGTGATTGGAGTATCGACCCATCATCGTAGCACCAATAAGTCTCAAAGATGCGGGTTGGTTCGGGGATGGTGGCATCGTCCTGAGTAGGAGGTTCATCTAGCGGTAGTGGAGGAAGAGGAATGCGAAGGAAACTCAGAAGGGGTGCCTTTGAGACTTCATCATCACGTGCCGACTTCAATTTGTCATGACTAGACTCAAGCGGATGTCATGGTGGAGGTGTATTAATGGGTGGTGAAATGTAATGGTGTTACATATGCAGAGGCGAAGGGCCATATTGATGGATGGGGTAAATAGATGGAGGGCGAACGACATCCACTTGATCGTTGAAATACACCAGCTCTTGCTCATTTGAACTATAGATGCCATAATCGTCACTCCTTTCCTTCCATTCTTTCTCCATCTTTGTAATGTTGTCCAGGAAGACATGAAGAGGATTGAATGGAGAAGGTAGAGGAGGCAGTCGCGGGCTCGTAACCTCTTTAGTTGTTCCTCCAACGAAGTGACTTTATCAACAAGAACCTATTGGAGGGATGTAACTTGAGCAACGGAGGGCTGGCATGGTGGCCTTGAAGGAGGGGCCGCATAAGAATGCTGTGGAGGGGGGTTAATGGGCTGACCCAAAGAAGGACCCGGTCGGTCCGGGTTGCAAGGAATAGATGGGCCTTGGGGCCGTGAAAGAGGAGGAATAGAAAGAGGCAGGCGATGGACCACCCGAAGAGCGGTATGTGTGGAAGGAGGCAGGTGATGGACCACCTGAAGTGGAGTATGTGTGGAAGAAGGCGGGTGATGGGCCACCCGAATGGGAGTGAAAGGAGGATGAGAAGAATGAGATACTCCCTTAACAATGGCCTTAAGGGCTTGGATTTGTTGAGGAGTGAGATTATCTATTACATGCAAGATTTAGGAGACCTTCTCATCATGGGGAGGAGACGGCTCCTGGGGAGTAAGGGTCTGCAGTGGATGTAAGGGACCATGAGATTGAAGATTGCCCATGGGTTGGGCATGACCATAAGAATGAGGACGTGATCTCTTGAAAGAACTGTGGTGAGAATTATGAAATTGAGGATTGTAAGATGTACTAGGTTGTGCATCCTCATGATTGTGAAAATCATTAGACATGTTATCCAAGCCAAACATTATGTAAAAATCAAGTAAAGTCCAATCAAAGCACAATTGCAAAAATGTCAAACACGTGGATGTTTACGCTTGATTTTTTTATGTTAAACCTTGAAAAATCAAATGATTTTTACAAAATTGATATGATCCACTCAATGTCATGAACCTAGTTTCAATGTGATTTCCTTCAATGCCAACTAGGTGCACTCTCGCCATGTTTTAGGCCAACTAAAACTTGGGGACTTCAAAGGTACAACCTATCCGACGTATATGCCCCCGGTAGTGATAACATTGGCTGCCAAGGCCGTGGGAGGGTGTTTGGAGGAGGTCGCCTCGACGCCTGACTGCGTCGCCTCGCTCGCCATTCTTCTTCTCCTGGTGAGGGGGCCAGGCCTGGCGGCGAGCTTGACCACTTCTTCGGGGTCGGTAGGTAAAGCCCTGTACCGACTAGAGAATCCTACCATATTGCGGGTGAAAACTCTCTAGTCTCTATTTCTTCTCGCCATCCTCCTTGATGGTTTGCTCGGGAATACCAGCCTGTCGAAGACCGACCGTCGGGGTGGCGCTTCCTCCCGCACAGGGGACTGGCGTAGCTCTTCTGATTTGTTTCTCGACTCTGCACTAGGCACGGGTCGAGCCTCTTCTTCCCGGAAGACAGAGGCCACTCCCCCCAGCAATCTCTGGCGACCCAAGGGAGTACTGCCTGGGCCCCGGAGGTAGTTCTTCATGGCCTGCTCGATCCCTTCCCACTCTTGGTCGGGGAGAGCGGCCAGTAGTTGGGTGTCGGTGGCGATAGCAGGATGGGCATAAGCGGTGAACGCTGGGCGGTCAGCATGGTGACGGCGCCTGTGACATCGGCGGTGAGCATTCTCGGGCAGCGCTGGCGCAGCAACTATCGGTTGGTGGGTCGTGGCCGTCACCTTGACCCTTTCCTCTCTTCGCCCCCTATTGTGGCGGTCGCGGCTAGGCCCCGCCAAGGCTAGTGCCATGGGTTGGGCTTCCTTGGGAACCCAAGCTTGTTTCAGCTTTGCCTGTTTGTGAGCCGACGCGTCGGCGGGCGTCATCCTTTCTTTCACCTTCTCTAGTCCTTGGAAGGAGTTGTGGACTGGAATGGTCAGCGCGATACGGTCCGGGATCACCTCGGACCTCTGTCCATTCAGATGGACTCGGATGGTTCCGACAGTCATGGACTTACCGGAACTAGAGATTTGGCGCCCCGCAGAAGCGCCAGGGTTGTTCCTTCGAAGTCTCCTCCGATGGGACGCCAACCCTTGGTGCAATGGGCCGGTGCTCTGGTGCACATGGTGCACATTACAGCCCAACATCCTTGGCGGGACACTGTTGTTGTTCTTAACCATAGCCCGGTCGGTAGCAGCTTCAATGACTCCCCGGATGGGGGTGTTGAATTCAAGTTCGTCAGACACCTCCACGTCCAGGAAGTTAACGAAGGTCACTCCCAGGAAGTTAGGGAAGCCCACGACCTGAGAAAAGCTTCCGAAGCAGAGTGGGACGGCGAGATAGCCTTCCCGGATGTGGCTCTTCACAACTTGGGGGCCAAAGGAGACCGCCATTCTCGCAGTTAGAATGTGATTTTCCTGCATTTGTAAAGATGAAGCAATCAGTACTACAAGAAGGGGGCCGCAGAGCCCCTAATTTCGGGAAAGAGATGAAGGGTGGATAGGTCCCACCAGGCGTGCCAGACTTGTGGACGCACTAAAAGATTTTCTTCGGAAGCTCTAGTCATTTGTTAGTTAGGGTGTTTATTTGGTCTATTTAGAGCGAGGGCATGCCAGTCACTGAGGTGACGATTTATTCAGGTTTCACGAGAAAACCCGTGGTGCGCTCGTTTTGACTTCGTCAGGTGATTGTGTGGTTCGGGTCGGGATCAAATCTCGTCATGCCATAAAGGTCATGAAAGAAATAATGACGATTTACATCCCCCATATGAGGAAACACCCTTGATTAATTGCCGAAATTAGGGGCCCTGCAGCCAAAAGAATTAATACTAACTGCAAAGGCAAGAGGCAGGAATAAACCACACTAAGGTTCGCGTCGAGATACAAGCCTCGGGCCATGTCGGTCACTCATGGACCTTTTCATGTTCGGATGGAAATTCGTGACGGAGGTACGATGAGGACCAAGATAAATCCGTTCAAATGTCTGCCGAATGCACAGTAATTTTAATGATGATTTGGGAAGAATCTGGCTCAGAAAACGGGTCCGGTTTAATCAGAATGTCTGTCCAAGGCATGGTCGGGTCATGGCCATGTCGAGACAGTCCCCAAGGTTCAAGCCTGGCCTGCGAGGGCAGCATTATTGTTCATTCAGCACCGGGTCACAGGGAGAGAGAGATGGGGCTGCAATGTAGATTTTATTATCATTGTCAGAGCCCTCAATTATTTTTGTGTTGCCCATTTCCCTTTTATTATTATTATTATGTTATCCCCCCCTTTTTAGATGACCTGGCTATTTTTCTCCCTTTTTTATTGCACGTGCTCTTCCCCATTTTTGTTCATTTATTGCATGTTCAGATTTATTCATTTATTATAATCGTATTATCATTATTATTATTATTATCCTTGCCATCATATATTTTATTATATATTTTTTTAAAGGAGTAGGCCGGAAAGGGGCTAAAAGGGTGTACCGGGTGAGCTGGGCTTAGGCGCACCGGCGAGGGATATTGAGAGTGTACCGCCGAGGGCTGGGGGCTGGGCGTGCCGGCCAAGGGCTGTGCCAGTGAAGGGTGAACTGAGGGGGGTTAAGGGTGTACCGTTGAAGGAGGGGTCGAGGTTGTGCCGCTCGAGGAGGGGTTAAGGGTGTACCGGCCAGGGAGCTAGTGGTTGTACCGAGCTGGGGCTAAGTCCATGCAGATTCCAGTGAAGGGGGGGGGGGGGGCAAAGTCCATAGAACGGAAGAATCCCATGCTGGTCTTAGACCAAAGATCACCATTCCAACATCAAATGTCTCATCAAAGACCTCCGCACACAGGCATCGTCCTTTCTCTTGTCTCATCGAGACCCTCGTCTTAAATAATCTAAGAGGACGCCTGCCAATCTCGACTTTCGCTCTTACTGTAGAGCCATGGGACACGCAACCTCTTACAACTCATGGCACACATCTCTAGGGGAGGAAAGTGCCACCTGCCACCACAGCATCCTGGTCGACAATGCCACAACCAAAGCAAATGGGTCCCCAGGCAACAGACATCTCACCATGGTCGATCACTTGGCCAACCCACTAGCTACTCGCAGCGACTAGACGGGGCCCATAATCTTGCCAAAGATCACTTCTCCAAAAATAACCTATCTCATCCGTAAACACAACTTCCAATATGGAAACAGGGTACTCATGCAGCACGCTTGCCAACATATTCCCCCAATTCTCCACCCTGCCAGTGTCGTGAACCACAATATCTCAAGCAACGGCACAGTAACAACACGTCTCACATAGCCGGAGACAACGCTTATTGAGAAACCAATCCTCCAATGCTCTTCTCAATCTCAAAAATCCACCCATAGCAGCCAACGCTACGGCCTTGGACTTGTGGGTTATGGGCCCACCATGCTTCCGCTGCACACTCTGATCCACGCCCACAACCATCTCAGTGCCAACTCAGGATCCTCCATCCCGACAATCCTCTACGCTCTGTAGGCTCCGATCCTCGACACATCGGGGATCACAACACCAACCACAAATTTTCACGAACATCGCCCAATCGAGATTCGTCCTTCTGGAATAGCGCCAATACACCCTTGAACAACAAGGGAACGGGCACAACTTCTCACAGGTAACCACCTTGCCAAGACAGGGAACACATCTCGCACGGACTTCATGGCACACAAAGGCCAGCCAACCCGGACATACAATGCAAGACGATGAACATTGGCCAAGCACAATCTCCCCAACCAAAGGAGAAACTAACACACCTCCGACCAACAAAAAATCTCCATGCTCGACCTGACCTTAAACCTCACGCACGCATGGAACAGCACCTTCCAATACCGAGAAAATCATCACTTCCATTTGGTCAGCGCCCCCAATGCACTCAACGAGTGTCACGTCAGACTATAATCACAGCATCCCTCGATGCACCACCATTGCAATTCCTCAAACTACAACACAACACGCCAAGAGTCACAACACGAGCCATAATCGGCAATCCCCAATGCCCATCCTCGAGTCCCGAACTCACCGCAGAGCCTTCACATCTCAAGCCAACCCCAGGGCCAACAAAATACATTCATACGTAGAAGTGTAGGAGCAAAAAGTTACTGGGTCAACCCTGCCCAATCCTGCCTCAAAATCCATTAAAACAATCAGGACCGACACGTTATTTCTGATGCCACAGAGCACGACAAGAACATTAGGCTCGATAATCAGCAACTCAACAGAAGATCCTCTGCTAGCCCGAGCGCACCTCTCGATCAGAGCACCCGCTCCGACACCTTAAACCATGACCTTAACACCTCAGGGGCTGGACAACCACTGACTAGGGTGGCCAAAACCAACAGCAGCGCCCTTAGAGCACGCTTCTAGCCACTTACCTATGAACAATCCCCGCCAACCACCTGACCTAGCTGTAAATTCCTCGAACGCAGCACCGCAGCAACACACCTGTCGGCAGCCTCTGCCCAACGCAACACAATCAAGGTCACAACCCATCGGGAAGAAATCTCTCCATCACATCCCATGGGCCCCACAAAAGCATGAAAGCTGCGAACAACAACCATCTTTACCGCGCCGCGCAGCACACTCAAGCTCTCAAGTGAAAAATCAAGCGAAAAATAAACACAAAATCCTAAGCCAGTTGACGACTGTATTGGACCTTATGGACTCTGGTCACTGCAATATCTCAAATTCCTATGTACGTCTACAATCACACTCTGATACCAGCCGTAAGGACCCAAGATCCAGATACTGGGAGGAGCACAATACCATTCGAATCCTGGCCTGCCGCCCATGAGCCGGAGGGCTTGGAAGAGCTATAAAAGAGTGCGGAGGTGCAAAGAAATAGGAAATAAAATAAGACAGTTCAATAATTAATAGAAATAAATAATCTAACTACAACAGAGTCCAGTCTAATAGAAAGTACAATCTAAAGCAGTAAAACGTACCACACGTCAAGTGAACACTCGTCCCAACAGGCTGGAAACTAGGAACCTCCACGCCGCCCCCTCGAACCTCGAGGAAGAATCATCGCACCTGAAAACCAGGGGTGAGCCTCCTATCACTGGCTCAGTAAGGATCCCGTGGAACTCCAACCGAGAAAACAATGGCGGAAAGGAAAGCTATGCTAGCCGCAGAAGGAACAACAGTAGCACCAGGAATAGCAAATCGGTGGTCAGTCAAAACTCGACACTACAGCTACTCCTACGGTACTAGAAAACACGACTCGGTCTCCCGTCGGGGGACAACCAAGTGGCGCACCCGACATCTCGATTCCACGATTAAGAGACTATCAGACACGAATCGTCCTAACCACGCTACAAGGAAAATGACATGATACCTCGGTCGCGAAAACTTGCCCTCACAACAGGGCCTGAGCCGAAATCACACGGTCCGGAGGATTGCACTGAGAGTTTGGCTGACTTTGTGATTTGGAAGCCAAAAGTTGAAATTTGGGTGAGTTTTTTCTAGAACTTATGATCTGATAGTTTTGATAATGTGCTCGCCACGGTGGGACAAAACCATCGGGCAAAGGATGTTTGAGATGGCGCGAGGGAGAAAGTTGGTTGCAACACCACCTACTTGAGGGGAAGGCATATGGCTTTCCGTGCCCTACGAATGGCATCCCAAATATCCTAAAATATAACCCCATTTTCAATCCACGAAATATATTCGAGGGCTCCTACTCGGGCAATGGCACCAATCAGATGCCTCTCCCATTTTGGCCAAAGTTCATTGCTGAAGCCATCATGAAGGAGAGGACTAGACATGGAGACGCCAGAAGGATGCCCACAATCTGCAAGGAAATGTTCCCACCAAAATAAATCCTCTGGCCTGATGAAGATTCTCTCTTTGATGAAGATGGGCCCTCAGGACGCTGCAAAGACTTCATCGCCCCCACATAAGTATCTCTATCCATGGGGATGGACCCATTGGCTGCCTCCCATCTCGTACGAACCTCCCGGATTGACCAGACAAGGTGAGGGAACTAATAATATAGAAATGGATGATCAATGACAAGTGGTGGCGCATCAATCCTTTTCAAGCGGGCCTCCTCTGTTTCCTCCAGTTTATGAGTAGGTTGCCTGAAAACGTTGCTATGTTGAAACCACAAACGGGCATAATAAATATCAACTTGCCCAATCCCCTGCCTACTAGGAAGAGAATAAGCTAGCTCTGGCCCTTTCTTGATAACATAATACCACCAACTGATTGCTACCAAGTGCCTATCATGTCCCCGGTACAGCCGAACCTTTAGGGGAAAATCATCAATGGGAGGTACTCCCTGGTCATAGCTAAAATTCTGCACAAAGCGGTGTGAATAGTACGGCTCCAGAAAGACAAAGGTGCCCTTACGAAAAATGAGGACACTCGGCCAGATGCAAAAAACCCAATCATCATAAAAGCAGCTACTGGAAGCAGGATGGTGAGGAAGATGATAAGTTAAGCCATCAGACCCCTCAACAGCAAAAGGGCGATAATCATGTGAGCTGCAAGCAAAGCCTCGACCAGGCTGCCCCTATGTGGGCAAATAAGACAATAACTTTCGGGCCCCTGTTAAATGTTCCAAGGGACTCTGATCCGGGTGATTCTGAAATAGAAAAATCAGTGGAGCTGCCGGATTGTCAACACCAACACTCTGGCACAGTCTTGGAAGTAGCAAGTCCGCCCATGCACTTAAATAATGAGTGGCCAGTTGTACACTGTGGTCCTGCGGATAGCTGCAGGTTTTCAAATTGCCCAATCCATGGTATATATTAGCCATGGCGGTAGGAGCAAGAGCAAGCTTCCAGCCATCAGGAAGAAGACATGCCGAGTAAATAAGCTCAGGGCGTACAACGCCCTCCTCGCCATATAGGACCACGAATGTAGTCATCCAATACACCAAATAGGCTGCCAAATGAGTTTGGTCCGGAAGCTTGCGGGGGTTCCACCCCTCATTCTTCGGAGCACACAAGTACCTTTTGTTTTCTGGCGGATTCAAGAGTAACTGGTAATATTGGTCAAGAGGTCTATCACCCTCTGCAAAGCCTCCATGAAAACAAAATGGTCCATTGTAGAAGTAGCGGGCCCAAGCATTGAGGCTGACCCTCACAGTACTAATAGAAGCAGGCCACCACCCTCCCTCTCTTCCTCACTCCCCAGTCACACCTTCGAAACCCCAAGCCTGCCACCCTCCTTCTCTTCCCTACCTCCTAGTCGCGCCTTCAGAACCCCCAGCCTACCACCCTCCCTCTCTTCCTCACTCCCCAGTCGCGCCTTTGGAACCCCAGCCTGCCACCCTCCCTCTCTTCCTCACTCCAGCCTGCCACCCTCCCTCTCTTCCTCACTCCCCAGCCGCGCCTTTGGAACCCCCAACCTGCCACCCTCCCTCTCTTCCTCACTCCCCCCAGCATCGCCTTCAGAACATTTAGCCTCCCTCTCTTCTTCATTCCCCAGTCGTGCCATCCACCATACCCCCTCCCCTACTCTCCTTCTTCATCTCATCTTTCTCACCATTGCAAGCCCCCATCCCGTGGTACATCGTCATCGCAATACTCAGACGAGTGGGTGCCAAAGCTATCCCTTCTACTAGGTTTACTATCCCATTTGGTTGCTCCGCCATTTCTATAGGGATTTAACAATGGTTAGGGTTGTGCAGGGGTAGCATGCTTGGGGGAGGCCATCAAAGAAGGTGCGTGGCCACTGCTTCAAACACCGCCGTCTGCCAGTGAGGGCATCGAAGCCATCATCGTCAACGTCGGCCAGGTGTTCTGTCAAAACTGATGTCTTAATAATCTATCCCTTCTATCAGGTTTGCTATCCCCCTTCATTGCTCTATCATTTCTGTAGGGATTTAACGAGGGTTAGGGTTGTGCAAGGATGGTGGTTAGCATAAGAAACCCTTTTCCCCTTTTACCGAGGAGGGAGTCTGGTGGGGGAGCAAAGGGTCAAGAGGAGGAAGGAAAGGGTTCTAGTTTTTTGGCCGTCATTTTGGCGTAATGTGCGCCCTAGTTAACCGGAGACCCTGATGGAACCGACACCTGAATTGAAGGCCGTAATAAACCCATGGCGTGGAAACTAGTATCCTGACACGATCTTGATCATCAAGCTTCATTTTCCTTGCTTGACAGGAGCGAGAAGGAAGAGGATAGCAAAGGATCAGATTCCTCTACACGGAAGAGCGGCAGACACCATACTGGATGAAGAAGGATAAAAAGAAAGAGGGACGAGGGCTAGAACTCCCTCGTTAAGGCACAGAGGCCCTGATAACAAGGAACCAAGTACAAAAAAAATCTGATCAACTGAAATCAAGGCGGGCTAAAGTCTCGAAAATAGCATGAAAAAGGGAAAGAATCTCGAAAAGGTGAGATAGAGGGAATGGACAGATAATGAGATGATTACTGTAGAGGTAAGGAAGAAGAGGAGGACTTATCTGACAGGGTCGGAGAAGAATCAGAAGTAGCATCCGACAGGATCGAAGAGTGAAAATTGTAGACATCCGACAAGGTCAGAGAAGGATCAGCAACACCCGGGAGTCCCGAGAAGGAATAATTAAACGAAGCCCCGAAATCAAGATGGAATGAAAGATTCGGAGGTTCCGGATGAAAGGAAGAGTGGAGAGAGGTCCCAAAATCAAGACAAAAGAATGACATAGGCCGCGGTCTAGAATCGTGGAAATAAGGAGGATCCGGGTGAGAGGGAGAAGAATGAAGATTCATGGACCCGGGAAGAGAGGAAGAAATTGCAGAATCGGGATTGGCGGAAGGAAGATACACCACCCAAAGGTAGGAGCTGAGCAGGAAAAATGATGAATGGAAAGGAGAGGAAGAAGAAGTGGACCCCTAAGTGCACAACCGACAGCCCTTGAACACGCGCCGCCGCCTCTTCCTAGCTGAAACTGGCTTGTAGTGGACCCGCCTGGCGCGGGCTCAGACCTTCGACCTCCTTGATTTGTAATATCTTCTCAAATAATGGGCCCATCTAGCAGACAGCATGGCCCAGTCATGAACATGCAGCTTCATCGGGGTGGTTGACCCTAGACACCCGGTGCTAACAATAGATGGATATTCTTGGATAGATAACTCCTCAAAATACTAAACATCATGGAACCATAGAGTCTTGTCTCTTGACATAAGCAGCATGAGATTTGGCAACTCCACTCGGTAGTCAGCCATGAAGCACAACTCCCTTGATAGAAGAGAAGGACGAGACTGAGGGAGAGTGATACGCGACGTTGACGTGGTCGGCATACTGATAAACTGAGAGAGATTGCATAAAAAGTACAGAATGTCCTTGGGAAATCTTGAGAACACGACAAACTGCCCCTTGAATATAGAGTTCATCAATCTTTTGGTAGCTATATGGGTTAGCACAATACGGGTAGAGAGCCTTTCATGGCCAGTGAACTGAATAGCAATAGAATGAGAGGAAATAATAGCATTAATAATCGAACCTCTGGTGAGTAATGAGATTGCCACCAGCCTCGCTTTTGAAGAAACTGACACCAAGGCATGGGAACTCTTCTTGACAACCATCCTTGGAGGTAAAGGCAGAACATCCCCGAAATAGCCAGGGCCCAGGATGCGTATCGGCATCCGGCAGACATAATCTTGAAGCTTGAATTGTAGAATTGGCGTCGGGCCATCCTGACTCGACTCATCGTCTCCTTAGAGACCAGACTCGAGGGACACCAATGGCAATGCACACCCGCTCTGTGGGGTGGGAGTGGATGGAGAAATGGAGGGAATAGGAATAGGTTCAGATGGTGTGGAGGTTTCAATGGGTATGGCATTTTTAAGTGGCGGTGGAGGAGTAAAGGCAATGGTAGGTTCGAGTGCAGACAAAGGCGAAGGTGGAGGTGTAGGTAAGGGCATAGCCTGCTCAGGCTCGGGCAAGGAGGGAGATAGAGGAAGAGGTGGCGAAGGTGATGGTGATAGAGATGAAGGCGATGGTGGAGATAAAGGTGTTGGAGATGGAGATGGTGGAGATGGCAAAGGTGGTGGTGAAGGGCAAGGTCGTGGTGCCTGTCGTCGACGTATCGATATGACGCGTTGGGCAGCGTTGGGTGTGGAGGTGATAGTGGAGGTAACATGAGAAGAAGGGGAGGCACTAGCCTGAGCAAAGGCTTGGGTTTGTGGAAGTTGTGAAGACATGGTGGGAGACGGCGAAGGTAATGGGGTAGGTGGGGATAGAGATGGAGACGACGGCAATGGAGCAGGTGCAACACTAGATAATGGCTCACGGGGGTGCCCCGGATCTTGTAGGGATGGAGATGACTACCTGGGTGGCACTACTTATTGCTGCTTGCTATGAAGATGTAGAACAACTTTGTGAATGGCGGCCCAATCTATCCTTTTCTTGTCTTCCAGGTTATAAATATAATCCCAGAACTCGGGGCAATCCTCAACCTGTTGGATTTTCCAATGTCTCCCTTAGGGATTTACTATTCCACGTGAATTATGGGGTCCACGTGGGGCATCGGTGCATTGGCAGCCCATCCCGCCACATAGATTATGGGGTCCATGTGTGAAGACCCTCATGTCCACCAACAGCACGATAGTGTGGGGTTCTGCAATGCCATAAGGAAATACGGTCCGCCTTCGCTACCAACTTGAGCTTTTAGCGCAACGGTTGGGGCATGATCCTGTAAACTGGTATCAGAGAGAGGTCACGGGTTCAAATCCCCCAGGTGCCGCTGGGGGGGAGATTTTTAAAATTTTTAGATTTTTCTATAAATAACCCCCCATCTCTCCCCTCTCATTTCTCTCTTCCCTCCCTCTCTCTCTTCTCTCTCACGTTCTCCCCTCTCCCCCTCTCTTCTCTCCGGGCGGTCGACAGAGACAGACGAGGGTGAGGTGGCGACGCTCGTGGGGCGAGGAACGAGGAACGGGTCGAGGATCGAGGGCCAGTGACGCGTTGAAGCTTGGTGGTGCGCTCGTGGACCGGCGGGGTTTCTAGCAGCGTTTCTTCGTGGATCGGCATCCACGACGCGTGAAATATTCGATGGAGGTAGGGAGATGGACCCTCAGCTCGCGTATTTCCTTTCCCGCGGATTTGGTAGCCCGTGGCAAGCCGAGCGTGGGTTTATTCCTGTTTGGGGGAAAATCCATGATTTTAGGGTGTGAGCCCGATCTAGCGTTTTAATGTGTTAATCAGTGGTTTAAGAGCATCATCGAATGCCTAGGGGCTTGGGGAAGGGTTTCCCCTTTGTTTCCCCATCACCCAGGGGTGATTGGGGCGTGGAATGGGTTTCCTACCATTTTCCCACTGTTTCGGGTTCAGGACGCCTTAGCGGTGGTTCCGGAGACCGCTAAGGGCTCCCAGCGGTCCAAGGGTAGACCGCTATGGGTATCCCTGTGTCGGTTCAAGGCTGGTGATTGCACGATAGACCGCCAGGGTCCTTGGCAGTCCAAGGTTAGACCGCTAAGACCGTTTGAGTTTCGTGTGTTCCAAGGGTTTAGCGGCCCAAGGGTAGACTGCTAACATCCCGTGTCGGCTTGGACCTCACGGTCGCACGATGGACCGCCAGGGCCGTTGGCGGTTCAGTAATGGGCCGCCAGGATGTGCTTCGCGGTCCAAGGTTAGAGCGCTATGGTTCCATGGTTTCAGTGTGTAGCGGTCCTATGTTAAACCGCTAGACGTTCCTTGGCGGTCCATGTGTAGACCGCTAGGCCTTGTGGCGGCTTAAGGTTAGACCGCTAGGAGATTTCCATGCGTGCAATGTTGGTTCCGCCTTGTGTTGGTCTCCGGTCGAGCCAGTTGTGACCCAGGGGTCGACCTTTGACCTCGTGAATGTTCCGGACACCCCTTGGGTTCTGTGTCCATGTTTCTGGGTGTCTAGAGGTACCGTGTTATTTCGATTAGCATGCCCGTGGGCTTCGTGGGTCTGGGTGACCCCAGGTGTTCCGGGCTTCCGTGTTCTTGCTAGATCGAGTCACCGTGTATTGGTGTGAGTGCAGTGAGGTTTTCCCGCACGTCATGGTTTCTCCGGAAGGTGGGTTCCGAGTGGGCCATGTGTGTGGCCTTGGACTGTGAGTCCGGTCAACCAGCCTGGGGCTGGGGGTTTCCCGTGTGTCCCTTGAACGAGGGATTACCTTAGTGACTTGTGAGTTACCTCGACATTCGTGCTACCGTAGTTTTAGACCTAGGCATAGGACAGATTGACGGCGTGGAGCTATCCTTGTACGACGGTCTTGACCCTGAGCCTTGTGACTCAAGGACTGTTGGGTTTAGTGAGTTTAGAGGACTGTCCAGAGTCTGGTGGCGTTGTGCCACCTGTTACTACGCGTTACTCGCGATGGGTGTGTGTGTGGCTTCCCGTGTTCACGTGTGGTGACCTCCCACTAGTCGTAGCCACCTTACCGTGCGCGTGTGCGGACCCACCCCGGAGTGGTGGAGCGACTTACCCGAGTGAGACAGTTGTTAGGCTGGTTACCGTAGGGCCCCCACGCGCAGTCGAGTCTGGGCTTCAGGGGAATAACCAGCTAGAGGACAGGCCTAGGGCGTATGGTCTGAGTGTGCACACGGAGCTGGGGACGTCGGACCCCCGCTGACGAGCGTGACCCCAGCT
Source organism: Amorphophallus titanum (assembly GCA_024336825.1). Classification (NCBI taxonomy): domain Eukaryota; kingdom Viridiplantae; phylum Streptophyta; class Magnoliopsida; order Alismatales; family Araceae; genus Amorphophallus; species Amorphophallus titanum. Next base: position 41,702,396 of record JANBPO010009603.1, read on the forward strand.
AGTCCTTATTTTGTGCTCCTGGTTACTAGTGCGGTGTCTCAGTCTCTGCCTGGGACATGGTAGCAAGATACCTGAGGCTGTGGACTAAGTCGTCAGTGGACGCATCCGGCCTTGCTTCTGGTGGGCAGTGCTCCCGTCACTTGACGTGAGTTTCTCATGAGTCGAGTCTCCGCTTCACGTTTGCGAGACGTGGGCTTTGCGTGCAGTTCCGGGTGTTTTCCCGAGGTAGAGGTCTGGGGTGCCACTGAGCATCACCGAGGGTCTCCCTAGATAGTTTGGAGTTCACGACGGTGAAGTTGTGATCGTGGTTCCAGACCGTGTGGTTTCGGCGTGGGCCTTCGTGCGCGAGCACGGGCCTCCATGACTGGGGTGTTGTGACGTTTTCCTAGTAGTGTGACTTGGGTGGTTCGCAGTCTGGTGGTCCCCTGGCTGTGGACTGGGGCATCGGTCTCTGTTCCAGTAGGAGTAGTTATAGAGCCGAGTTTTTATAGGCCACCGGGTTTGTGCCGCTGTTGTTTTCGATTGGGGTTCCGCAGGACCCCTACTGAGCCAGTGATAGGAGGCTCACCCCTGCTTTTCAGGTGTGGCGATTCTTCCTCGAGGTTCGAGGGTGCTGCGCAGAGGTTCTTAGTTGTTAGCTCATCGGGCCGAGTGTTCACATGGCATGTGGTACGTTCTCTGTCTTAGACTGTACTTTCTGTCGGACTGGATTCTGCTATAGTTAATTTATTTATTTCTGTTAATTGTTGAATTGTCCTACTTTATTTCTTATTTCTATGTACTTAAAATACTTTTTTATAAAAAAAGCAATTACATTATTTAGAGTAAAATTCATCTAATCAATCCGATAGGTGTGATATAGATACATCGATACGGTGGCAAACACTCCGTGTGATATCAAGTGGGGGAAGAAGAAAAGGGAAAGGGTCGACGTCATCCGACGGTGCGAGGGAGAGTGGTGGGGTGATCAGTGTCGTTCGATGGGATGGTTGATGTCATACCGATTCTACCGATCCTGCAAGCGTCGGTGCAGAGGCGCACTGAAGCTTTTAATCCAGTCCCCATCACACGTGCCCTACCAGGCAGACGCGTGGCGTCTCATGAACAGTTGCTTAGACGATGTACGGCCCACTACCGGAAGCACCGGCAAAAGGAGACAGCACCCATCGCACGTGACTCCGAATTTCGGATTGAAGATGCGAAAAAGTGGCGGTGGAAGGAAAAGTGGACAAGTCTTTTTTTAATAAAAAAGACGTCGGTCGGGGTAGAAGCAGAACAGAAGATTTTTATACGTTTTCATATATAAATAAACCTGCATGTGTCCAGCAGCTACATGCTCTGTGCCTCCTCCGCTGCACACGAGTCTTCTTCGTCTTCTCCGTCGATGGCGTTGGAGGAGTCGCCTGCAAATCCTGTGGCGCTGCCGGCAAGCCGAGCCGTGCCGCTGGTGGAGGGGACAACCGTCAGAGATGTTCCCCCGCTGTGCAGTAGCTGGGGCAGTCCCAGCGGCGTCGGCGGCATGGGATCCGCGTCCTCTTCCGGTGGCGAGGTATTCCAATTTTGGTTGCTGACGAGGGAGATGGCCCCGGTTCTCTATCTGGGATTTCTGAGTTTTTGGTTGTGTTTTTGCTTTGTGTGCGTTTGAAATAGCCCGTGATGGCGACGGATGCGGAGGGCTGCCGGGTTTTCTTTTTTCTTTTTAAGGTTTAAAGGATGGATTTTCCTCTCTCTCTCTCTCTCGTTTTCGGTGTTTGCATTTGGTCGATTCCTCATCTCTGTTTCAGTATGGATTCTGGGGTGGGTCTCTTCAGACTTCTTAGGATGACGATTGGTTTTCCCATTTCTTGTTCTGGGTATTTAATCATGACCGCTCTCTGTGTGGTGAACATTCTCGTGTTAATGTTGGAGAAACCCTCCATTTGCCGGCGTTGCTGTTTAATTAGCCTACCTTCTCCCCCCCGCCAACATTGCAGAAACCTCGGCAGATTGGAGCATATGCAGTTCAGTGTGTGAAGTGCTTCAAGCTGAGATTGATTCCCACACAAGAGGAGTACGAGGCGATCAGGCATAACCTCCTTGAGTATCCTTGGGTCTGCGATAGAAAGCATGGTGTTTCCTGTGATGACCCTGCGGATTTGGAATTCGATGCCACTTCGCTGTGGATCGTCGACAAGCCGAACATTCCCAATACTCCTGCCGGCTGCAAGAGGATTTTGACCATGAGGAAGGACTTCACTAAGATGGATGCTTACTATGTCATGCCCAATGGGAAGTGGGTGAGGAGCTTGAGAGATGTGGAAAGGTTTCTGGAATCGTACCCCGAGTACAAAAGCCAGTTCTCCGTTTCCAACTTTGGTTTTTCGATCCCGAAGGTAATGGAGGGGACGTTTCCTGGAATATCCATGGAGACAAGTTCCACAAGTAGCAGAAAGAGAATGAACAATGCAAGAATGCAGGACTTACTGGATGTGAATCACGGTGCATGATTCGTTTCTTACTCCAAACCTTTCTGGGATCCTAGGCTTATGTAAGGTATGGGCAACAGATCACATCTTCTTCACAGCATCTCATGGGTTCTTGATCATAGATCCCCTTTTAGCATAGTTTTTGGCCCAGTCCCTGGACTCAGTGATTACTGAGTTTCCATTTTTCTGTTTTTTGCAAATTGTGGTCTAAAAGGTTCAAACTGTGTTCTGGTAGGTAATAGACTTCCATCATTTGATAATGCTGATCTTGTTGAATTTATTCACAAAAATCATAGGACCTCTGTGATGCCACACACACATGGTGTTCATCGTGTCACTACTATAGATTGATTCAGTAAAATCATGGCAAATATAAGAGTTTAAGATTGTCCTGTACATTTCTTTTTTGGGTGACTTAGGGGAACTCCTAGGCTCCCCCTTGAGCCGTTTTGTAGGGTTTATGAGTGTAAAACTACATGGGATTGTTAAGCATGAAGCCTCTCGTAATCTAGGGCTCTAAGTAAGTTATTTTCTTACTTCTGAGCTCCAAGAAATAAGAACTACAAGCCATTGTTGCCTTTGAAACAAGGTGCATTCATTATGGTGGTGACTGGAATGGGGTATGAAGCAAAGTCCACCTGTTTTGGCCATGGACAGAGAGGGTAAGGACACTAAAAAGATGATTTTGACAAGATTGCTTTCAACAACGGGGGAAGTGTTGAAGAAACTTTGGCAAGGTTCGTTGTAAGTTGTAACGTAGTGCTTCCTGCATTTTGAGACCTTTAGACATATTTTACATACAGAAGCTTGCCCTATGTCTCATTTCTCCCTTTTGTCCTGAAGCACACCGTATGCCTGTTACTGAAAAACATTGTTTCCTGGTCCATGTCTATCCCTTGACAAGCCATGTATATTGTATAGATTCATCAGCTCATTGGATCTGTCATATGCTTTGAAATAGATCTCTCCCCTCTCCCCCCTCCCTTCTCTCATCTATCACTCTCTCGCGTCTCTCCTCTCCCTCACTCTCCTATCTCTCTTTCCCTATTCCTTTCTCACCTCTGACAGCCAACGGCTGTGACAAGGGGGTGTGCGGTGGAGCGACGGTCGCGGCGTGTGGTTAGGATAAAGCCAAGGAGTGTGGCGAGCGGTGAGGTGGAGGAGATCGCGACCGTGGGAGTCGATCGCGCAGGCAATCATCATTTTCGCGTGGTTTTTAGCGGTAAAAGTTTCAGATATGGTAGGGGGCGGATTCCTAGCACTCTTGCCTATTTCCCCTCGCGATTCCGTGCTCTGGCGAGGTCGAGAGTGGGTGCATTACTTATATGGGTGGGCATGTTCATGTTTGGGGGATGAGCAACGATTCCGACCGATCTAGGCCTCGATTTGTGGTTTGAATGCAGTTTTCTGAATGTAGGAATACCCAGGGGTTGATTCCCCTTGTTTTCCCCTTCACATCGAGGCGAATGGGGCTTGGGATCGAACTTTGTGTGGAGTTCGTTTCGTTTTTGCGAACCCGACAGAGGACGACCACATGAGTGGCCGTGTGCCCCAGAGCTGGGCAGCCACAGCCCTGGTCACCCAGGTCTATTGGGCGATCAGAGGTTTGGCCGCCCAGGTTTGCAGGTAGCCAGATCCCTGGCCGCCCTGCTCTCTCTCTTTCCCCCTCTGTTCCAGCCTATAGGCGGCCATACTGCTGGCTGCCCTGCATTGTGCCTGGGCGACCAAAGGCCTAGCCGCCCTGGTCTGCTGGGAGACCAGCCCCCTGTTATGCCATGGTCTGTGAGGCTAATGAGGTGGCCGCCTAGCCTGCTAGGTAGCCAAGGTGATGGGCGCCCAATGCACTTGGTGGCCCTGTTCTGGGTGGTCAGTGATGTGGCCGCCCATAGGAGGTTGTCCACCCAGTCCCTTTGAGTCCCGTGGTGCCGTGCTTCACCATTTCACATCTTGAGGTGTCCGTAGGCGACGTGATTTTGTGGAAGAGGTGTCCGTGTGATTTTGTATGATCCGAGATTTCTGTATACTTTTGAGCCATCTCTATGGGATTTATGTACAATTGTAGGGAGTCTTTCCCCGTATGGATTATTGATAGCAGAGGTCCATTCTCGCGTGAATTTAGAAGGCTGGCATTCGCTAGTTCCATCGGCCTTAGGAGGTTTACCTGTACCGGGCTGTGCCACTCCGTAGTTTCAGGTATGCACGAGTTGGACCTTCTTCTGAGCAGTACTCTATTGGCACAGCTTACTGAGTGTTGCGTACGTACTGACTGGGCCGAGAGTGTTACTCACTGAGTGCCAACACGTTCCGACCACGTGGTCGAGAGCTGTTCCTGATGAGAAGGTTTTTACGTTGGTTACCGTAGGGTTCCTTATCTTTGCAGCCAGAGTCCGACTGGGGAAAAACTAGCTAGAGGACCCGACTTAGAGCAGATAGTGATATGTGTGTGCACATGTGGTTGGGGGCCGTAGACCCATGACGACGGGCGTGGCCCTAGCTAGTCCTTGTGTTATTGTTGTGACTCTTCCTCAGTCTCTGGGAGAGGAGGGCATGCATGAGCGTGTGGGCAGTGTAAGGTGCTCTGGATGCATCAGACCCAATCCCTTGCCTCACTCTCCGAGAGAGGTGGCCATGCCAGGGAGAGTAGACATGGTGTAAGACATTAGTGCATGCAACCGACCGGTGCTAGTGAGGGACTACTTCAGTCACCCGTGGGTTTAGCTCCCGACTGCGAGCCGTGGTTCTCCCAGAGTAGGGATAGTGTATTCTGACCCGGACACTTTAGCGTGACTTCTCGACTGTGAGGTTGAGGCTTTCCCGACAACGTTGTCAGGGTTCTCCTGATAGCTAGGATAGGATATTCCGACGACATGGTTCCCGTAGTGGCTTCTGTCCGTGAGGATGGTTCGTACGATAGAGGTTTCATAGGTTCCCTCGGTAGTGCAACCGTAACCTTCCTTAGATCGGCGGTTCCGACTCAAGATCGTAGTTCCCTTGTGAGGGTAGGAGTAGCGTGGAGACTCTGTAATACCACCGTTTTATTGTTCTATTATTCTAGCCACCGCCGTTGATATAGTTGCTTTGCCACTACTGTTGCTCTTGTTATTGTTGTTATTATTGTTGCTGTTACTATTGTTACTGCTTACCACTTTTGTTGTGGTGGGGATCAGCGAGACCCCTACTGAGCCAATGAGATGAGACTCACTTCCTGCCTTTTTAGGTACTGTAATTCTCCTCGAGGTGGTGCATCTCGGTCAGAGGACTTTTGGCAACCAGCTCGCAGTGTCAGGGTATGTCCCGTGATAGTGTACATTTCTTTTCTTGTAGACTGTACTTGTGGATTGGATTCTATAGTGATGTTAAATTATTATAAGATGTTAATTTTATTTCTGCTAGTTAATTATTAGCTCTGTAATTTATTTCATATTTTTTGTTTAGAATTTTAATGCATAATCACACCATCTCAATTAACCCTTTTGAGCTTCCCAACTCACGGGTGGCGGCATAGGATCCGAATTGTCACGCCCCGAGCCATATGTATACAGCAGAAGACACTCGGGGAGTCGTGAACAGTTGGCAATACGCCTCAAGCTAGTAATGTAATTAGAACGCGGCCGACCATGACTTGGACAAATAATAGAGCAGGGGCTGCCAATATCTGGGTAAGACTGGACCAAATTCTGTTAAACAGCCACAGCCACTCGGACATGCCCAATTTTACTGTAAAGCATCTTCCCAGGGGGCCTTCAGATCATGCCCCTCTGCTCTTGTCTTTTGAAGGAATCCATTCTGGTCTAGCCCGATTTACATTCCAAAAGATGTGGTGTTCCCACTACTCATTCCTAGATCTGGTTTCTAAGGTCTGGCTACAGGCCCAAGTTGACCATCCTAATGCCTTGGTCAGGCTCTCTATCAAATTAAAAGCTGTTAAAAATTCACTACGGATTTGGAACAAGGAGGTCTTTGGGGATGTTGCTCAGAATGTTAAATTGGCTGAGGCTGATGTGGAGTGTAAACAAGAGGCTTTTGATGCTAACCCCATCTCAGACAATAGGGCCAAGCTCAATGAAGCTAATGCAACCCTTCGACAGGCTCTACATAGGGAGGAGATATTCTGGAACCAGAAGGCCCGGGTAGACTAGATTGAGAATGGTGATAGGAATACTGCTTTTTTACCATGCTGTTGCTCAATGCAATAGAAGAAGAAGCTATATCCGAAGGTTAAAGATTGATAGCTCAGAAGCCTGGTGTTCTGACCAAGACACCCTCCGCTCTCAGTCTGAGATTTATTTTCGGAATCTGTTTTCTTCTGAGGAGCATGTAGTCGATCCTGGTTTGCTGAACTGTATCCCTCAGGTGATTACTGAAGATCAGAACTCAGCTCTGTGTGCAGCTCCAGATAGTGAGGAGATTCAAATGACTGTTAGGTCTCTCAAGGGTTCTAGCTCTCTAGGGCCAGATGGCATCTCTGGAGAATTCTTTGTGGCAACCTGGGATATTGTTGGGCAGGATGTTGAGGATGCAGTCAAGGCTTTCTTTAAAGGTTTCCCTCTTCCTAAAGGTATCTCTTCCGCTTTGATCACTCTGGTTCCTAAAGTGCAAGAGCCTCGGACTTTTAATGACTTCAGGCTAATCTGCTTGTGTAATTTTTCATATAAAATCATATCTCGTATTATTTCTGAGCGGCTGGCTCCCATTTTACCTAGTATCATTTCTGAGGAGCAAGGTGCATTTGTGAGGGGCCGTTTCATTTTGGATAATGTGGCATTGGCTCGCCAACTTATGTCAGATATAAACAAGAAAGTTAGAGGACATAATGTCATTTTTAAGCTTGATATGGCCAAGGCTTATGATAGAATGGAGTGGGATTTCATTTTGGCTGTCCTAAGGAAGTTTGGCTTCTGTACTCGGTTTACTTCATATATTGGTATGCTGTTGTCTAACTGTTGGTTTTCTGTTAATTTCAATGGAGTCATGGCTGGATACTTTCTACTAGGGGTATTAGACAGGGAGACCCCCTTGCGCCGTACCTATTCATCATTGCTTCTGATGTGCTGAGTAGAGGCCTTTCAGCTCTGTTCCAATCTGGGGTTTTAAGGTACTACAGTGGGCCAAGACAGTCTATACAAATCACCCATTTACTCTATGCAGATGATACCCTAGTCTTTTTGAATGCTAGTAGGCAGAATATCATATCCTTCCAGAAGTTTATAAACAAGTATGAGCAGAGCTCTGGGCAAAGGATTAACAGTGGCAAGAGTAGCTTCATTGTCTCTGCTAAGGCCCCTCCCTCCCTCAAACAGTCAATACACTCCCTCACTGGCTATAAACATCAGTCTATGGGCTTCTGTTATTTGGGGATCCCGGTTAAGAATGGGAGATATACTAGCACTGACTTCAAATTTCTTCTCGACAGAGTTCAGGCAAAGCTTGAAGGCTGGCAAGCCAAGCTTTTGTCCCAAGCTGGTAGAGTGGTGCTTATCAACTCTGTCCTCTGGAGCATGCCAATTTATTTGGCTTCTGCCTGCTATATCCCTAAGAAGATTATGAGTGCTATTGATCGGATGTGTGCAAATATCTTCTGGCAAGGCAGTGAAGGAAATAAGCGTCGGCACTGGGTGGCTTGGCAGGACCTCCAGAAGCCTCGGATGGAAGGGGGGCTTGGAATCAGGGATTTGCTTCAGGTTCAGATCTCCTTGGCTATAAAGGCTCTGTGGAATATTGTTTATGGGACCTCTTTATGGTCTACCTATGCTCGGCAGAGATTTATCAGATCCCACCTTGCTGATTGCACTCGGCCTTTCCCTGCAGGAATGCCATCCATTGTGTTTAGACAGGCCAAGGAAGTCATCATTTCAAATGGCCGGTGGATTGTAGGGAATGGGCAAAGTATTGATTTCTTCAGGGACAATTGGACTGGTTATGGAGCTCTTCGAAGTTCTGTGGTAAGCAATGATAGTGCAGGGCTGCGTGTCTTTCCCTTGGTTTCAGTGAGGGAAGTCATCCTAGATCCACACCATCCAGCCTGGACTTTGGTCCCTCCGGAGTACCATATTCCACATATTCAACTTAACAGGGAGGTAGACCAATGTGTTTGGACTGGCAATCCAAGAGGGGAATTCTCTGTTAAGTCTGCTAGTGCTTTTCTTCGGCCTAGAGGGACTCCGAGGAGATCTTGGGCAAAGCTCTGGCATCCTGCTATTGCTCCAAGGGCTGCCACTTTTGTTTGGAAGTTATTGCACCGTGCTGTGCTGGTAGATGGGAGAGTGGCAGAATGTGGAATTCTGGTGGTCTCTAAGTGCGGTTGCTGCAGCTCCCCTTCTCAAGAGGATCTTAACCACTTGTTTATTTCTGGGGAGCTTGCTTCCAAGCTTTGGGGTTGGATTCTCCCTCTGATCAGTAGCAGGGTTAATCTTAGTGATCAAATCACCATTCGGTGTTGGAGCCTCCTGTCTGTTACAAAATTGGATTCTGCTCTCAGTTTTATTGGCTGCTATGCTGTCATCCTGATGCTTTGGGAGATTTGGAAGTATAGATGTGCGATTCGCTTTGAAAGTGAGGTCACTAGCATTGGCTACATCAAACGCAGGGTTCTAGATTCGCTCTCCCATGCTCTGGATAAGATGAAATTCCGCAGCCCTCTGTCAGCTGCACAGGCCAGCATGCTGTCTTCTTTTCACTTGTATCCCCGGGTGGAACATTTATGGCATTTCCCGGTTGATCGAAGCTTGGCTCCTCATGATTTCACTCTCCATGTAGATAGGGCATCGAAAGGTAACCCAGGTATTTGTGGTGGAGGGGGCTGTGTCAGGGACCCCCAAGGCAGAATGGTCTTTGGTTTTTCTTTCTACTATGGGTGTGGAAGTAGCCTCTTAGCCGAAGCAAGGGCTTTGCACGATGGGATGTCCCTTGCTAAGCATGGAGGCATCAATCTTGCAGCCATTTTTTCTGATTGCGCAATCTTAGTTGAAGCAATCCGGACAAGGAAAGCTCCTAACTGGTCAGTCCTTCCTTGGTGGAGGAACATTTTGGGTCTTATCCAAGAAAGTAACTGCATGGTGTAGCACATCTACAGTGAGGGCAATCAAGTAGCGGATTCTTTGGCATCGTATGCTTGTGGTGTACAGACTAACCAATTGTTTTCTCATGCTAGGGATCTCCCACGGATGGCTAAAGGGGCATACAGGTTAGACTTAGCTGGTTTGCCCTCCTTTCGTTGTACATACTATAGAGGGCCGGGGTAGAATTTCTTTGATTCTTTGGTTCTTCTGTTACCGGCCCATTCTGCCGGCCTTGTACATCCTCTACGGATTTCTCAGGGGTATGCCCCGCAGACAGTGTACTTTTTTTTTCTTAAAATCAATAAAATCATGGTCTGCAGTCCCAGCCTGGGGGAGTGAGACCACTCTTCCTCCTTGAGGAAGGGTGCACTCGACCGGTTGCTGGTGCTGGCAGGCTGGTTGTTGATCAAACAAAAAAAAATGAATAAGGAATAATGATTTACAGGTTCAGACAGCCAACGTACCCCACAGAACAACTACAACATCTCCATAGACCTCATCAGTATTAGAATGTGAACATATTAACAGGCCATAACGAGAACGTACTCTGCAGTCATTGTCTCAAAAAACAAAAAAGAGAATGGGATAATAAATACCACAAGCTAGATGAAGGGCAAGTGATCTGCTCAAACAGTCCCCATGGCTGCTTTTTGGAATACATGATGCCCGATCATTAAAACATTGGGGAAACTTCATTTTCACACAATCCACCAGGCTTAACTCATATGCAACTGAGACCAGCCCACAGAAAGAGCAAAATACATGAAGGCTGAGATTATGCTGTTATGCAGTCAAGGGAATCAAGTTAATCCACAACGAGTAATCTGTAACCCAGACACTTTCCAATGCATCAACACATACCCACATCCACAGACGACACCCACAAAGACTCATATCCACACACATCCACCCCCATACAACCACACCCAGACGCACACACACTTCTGTCGGGAAAGAGTGATCTTGGATCAGTTCGAACTTCAAAACACACAGATAATGATTCAGCATAAGCCTACTACGAGGTAGATTTTAGGTGACGTCCTAATATTTGAAGGGTGACAACACACAATATGGGAATCGGCGATTGGGAAGTTTGAGAATCGTATGATCATGAGAATTTCAGTGTGAGGGGTTCTCGGCGCGGAGGGAATCAGATTATGGGCGACAGCCAAACCCCCGAGAAATAACCTTTCGTTGCCACCAAATAAACAAGAGGGATTCTTCATGAGCTCCATGTGCCATATCTTGTGAAAAAAAACTGTGACATTACAGTTAAAACACGGAATGCCCCTCGCGACAGAGGATAAAAGGTATGCCGGATCCCAATTCACATCCCACCAAGCTGCACCCCCCATCATAAATTTACAGATAACCACAGATCCCCAGCATAAAATATCAAACCCAAGAGCCGTCCTACAGAAGCAACGACCAAAGAACGAAAGAAACCCTAGGATTCCCGCGGAAAACAGACCAGCATACCTTCAAAGACCGACATAATCAAACCGGCATACAGCAGACGCAAATAAAAAGAAGAAGAGCCATGAAAGCAAAGGGGGAGCAGCCGCTCCAATCCCCACCACCCTCACAGCGTTCGGAGTGAAAGAGCACGAATGACAAAAGAAGACTGAGAATAAGAAGAAGGAAGAAAAGAAACGAATCCCGACCAAAAGAGAGAGCCATTTTCGAGCCAAGGGGCGAGGACAGAGGGAGGTACCTCTCGTTGCAACAGCAGCAGCAGCAGCGGCAGCAGCCTCCTCGCTGGAGGAGGAGCAGACGAGCGGGGCGAGGAAGAGGAAGAAGAGCAGAAGGCAAGAAGTAGAGGAGGAAGAGGGAAGAGGAGGGGGAGCAGGAGACATCTTCCCCTTTGCGGCCTCCCCTCCCTCTTGATTTCCCCGGAGAGGAAGAAGCAGCGAATAAACTTTAAAAACCCCAATGATCGATCACCAGCGAGCGCGCCACTGGGCTCGCTCAAAAACCAAATGAAACCAGCAGAAGAGAAAGAGGGGCGGAGAGTGGGATCGTGCGTGATGACATGGCTGATGATGGAGATCAAGACGGCCATAACGGTGGGCCTTCGGTGGGCTCGCAAGGGAGGGAATGTGACCGTTGGATGTGGATTCGAGGGTGATGGATTGATCCATGGGTATGTGCGCCAATCAGGCTCAACTCTTGGTGGTCGATCCTCGGGACTATCTTGCTTGTCAATGCTCTTCTTGGCTGGCTTCGCTCGGCTGCCTATACCATCATATTTTAAGTGTCCACAGAAGTCAACACTGATGGTGAGGATTTCATCGACTTACAGCCTGTTCCTCTCGAGCTATAGGATGGTAGACAAGCAACGGTCGACGAACTAGTCGAAGTCGACCTAGGAAAAATCGGGGCACACCAACCTGTGTTCTTAAGTTTCCTCCTCAATGAAGCTGAAAGATAGGCGTACCAGGAGCTCTTGTTAAAGTACAAAGACTGTTTCACCTGAAACTACAAAGAGATACCAAGACTCGATCCTTTTGCAGTAGAGCATGAGCTGGCTATCTTTCCAATGGTAACTCTAGTTAAACAATCGCAACAGTGCATGCACCATGAGCTAGAGCTACAGGTCGCGACTGAAGTTAATAAAATGGCAGAGGTCGATTTGATCGAGCCATGCATCTACCATGTTTGACTTGTCAACATTGTGTCGATCAAAAAGAAGACTAGTCAAATCCACATTTGTGTCGATTTTCAAGACCTCAACATGGCTTGTCCCAAGGATGACTTCTTACTGCCAATCATTGAAATAATGGTTGACATGACTATAGGACACGAAGCCTTGTCTTTTATGGTTGGTTCATCTAGTTACAATCAAATTCGAATGGCTATCAAACATAAAAATTACATGGCCTTTCGATCCCCTAAGAGGATCTTCAACTACAAGCACTTGCCCTTTGGCTTGAAGAATGCCAGCGTAACATACCAAAGGGCCATGACCAAAATCTTTGATGAGATGCTGCACGATGTGGTCAAATGCTATGTCGATGATCTCGTCGTTAAAACAAAAAGACGGGAAGATCATCAAGCAGACCTGCATCGAGTCTTTGATCATTTACGATGATATGGGCTCAAGATGAACTCTATGAAATGTGCATTTGGTGTGACCAATGGTAAATTTCTTGGCTTTGTTAGTAGACATTGAGGCATTGAGGTGGATCTCGCCAAGATCAAAGCGATCCAGGAACTGCCACCGCCCAAAAATTTGAAAAAAATTAGGTACTTCTAAAGAAGACTAGCTTACATTAGGAGGTTTATCTCTAACCTCTCCAGATGATGTGCACCCTTCAAGAAGCTGATGAAGAAAGACACCCCATTCATATGGGACCAGAACTGCCAAAACACTTCAAGCAAATTAAGGAGTATTTGCTCACTCCTCTAGTCTTGAGGGCACCCATCAAAGGCAAGTCCCTCATATTATATATTGCCGCCATGGACGCTTCTCTTAGAGCTTTACTGGCACAAGTCAATAGTGAGGGCAAAGAGGAACCACTCTATTACCTCAATCGAAAGCTAGTCGGTCCTAAGCATCGATACTCTCTTGTGGAGAAAGTCTGCTTGGCCCTAGTTTTCACTGTCAAGAAGTTACAACACTATCTCCTAGCACATAAAGTCAAGCTCATATCCAAGTATGACCCACTTAAATTTCTTCTTAAATAGTCTACCCTTTCTAATAGGTTGGGTAAGTGGGACCTTCTCTTGATGGAGCACGACATTACCTATGTCTCGCGAAAAGTGATCAAGAGACAAGAAATGGTTGAATTCCTAGCCACACATCCAGTGTTAGAGAATTCGCCCCTTAACATCGAACTCTCGGATGAGGAAGTGCTGACCCAGAGTCGCCAGCTATAGGCAAGTCACAGGAGGACCCCTTGCACGGCATGGAGCAAGGTATCCTCACAGTTAATTTACCCTGTTGGGAACTATATTTTGATGGCACCTCCAGAAGGGTCAGCGAGGCTGATAGCATGACGAGCATCAAGGCGGGGGTTGGCATAGTCTTCCAAACACCTCAGGGTGGAGTTTTGTACAACTCATGCACCCTCATGAAGCCTTTGACTAACAACAAGGCTAAATATGAAGCTTAATTATCAGACTTCAAATGGCCCTCGACATGGGTGTCAAATGCCTTAAGGCCTACGGGGACTCGCAGTTGGTGGTGTGGCAGGTCCTCGAGACTTATGATGTGCAGAAACTAGAACTAATCCCGTACCATGCCACCACCATCAGACTCGCACAGAGATTCTACTTTTTCCTAATTGACTGTGTGTCAAGAGGTGATAATTCCCAAGTAGATGCCCTAGCCAAATTGGCTTCGGCCATCAAGCTTACACCTGAAGGGGAGATTGACATTATTGTCAAGCACCAAAGGCTTATGTCGAGCACCCTTGATGATGAATCTGACTTCACCATTTACGAGATTCACAACATCGACATGGGTAGTCCCCCTGAAGAAGAAGATTGGCACGAGCCAATCATCAAGATCAAACAAGGATACCTTCCCCCTAAGTGGGCCCAAAAGATCTAGTTGCTCCGCATGGCGACATTATACCAGTTAATTGGTGACTCCATTTATAGACTTGTCCATGAAGAGGACAAGTTTGTTCTATTAAGATGTGTCTCACTAGCCGAAGCCAGAGTTATCATGCATGAAGTCCACTCAGGACTGTGTGTGGCTCATCTGGTCGGGGACAAAATGAAAATCAATATCAAGCTCAAGGGATTCCACTGGCCGACCATGCATGCAGATTGTAGTCAGTATGCTCGTACAGCCGATCAGTTTCTTAGGTATTTTATTAAAAAAAATGGGGTGGGGATCTGTAGCCCGATATAGGAGATTATCTAGTGGAGAAACCCACCTGAGCAGTAGCAATACCTTAGATCATCCTCTCTCTATCTACTCCTTCTGGGATCTTTCTTCCTCCTTCTACTCTCTCTTCTCTCTTTCGTGGTTGGTTGCTCTTTTTCTTGCTTCTCTATTTCTTGTCTTTTTTTTCTCCACTCTGTTCCCTGTCTCCATATGCTCTAGGATGTTCGAACTGTGGGATTTATATGGGCAGGGGCTCGCTATTGGAACAATGGCAGAAGGCAGGAAGCTACCCGATAGCACCAGGCGGGCTTGACCACCAGGTCATGGGTGGCCACCGGGTCACTCATGTATCAGCCCACTTTTTGTTTGTTTAAGCCCATTCGAATAGTCCTTGGCCCATTTTGTATATGTAGGCCCAATTCAAGTGATTTTGGACCATTTCTTCATTTTGTGATATTCAGTCAGTTAAGTGGCTTATTTATAGCGTTTGGAGCGCTGGACTACTCTCTCGGAAACTGTCTCTTCAGGGATGACCCCGGATGTGCTCTTTAAATCCTCAAAAGCTGCTTCAGCTACCTCTTGCTATCAGATGCTCATTGCAAAGGTTTGATCAGGTGGAAGGTCGCCCAGGAATTCTTTTGTCCTAAAAGGACTACTTTTGTGATTTGTTTGGCTTGATCGCTTCCGTGATGGATGACGATTTTGTTGGATATTAGCTCTACCAGAGAGGCATGGCCAGGTGTGCATTGGTGATGATGTAGTGCACCGGGCTCCCCCCATCGTCAAGCGAGGTTGAGACTACCTGGGCTTGCTTCTTTGACACTCTATCTTGATTATCGACATGTCTTCAAGGAATTTGTTATTTCATTCACCATAGTGGCAGCTTTATTGAAGTTCTCGGGAGCTTGAGAGCATTCTAGGCCAGGGCTTGCAGACATTAGGCTTAACGTGCGAATAGTTAGTATTACACCTATGTAATATTTTATGTGTCAACACTAGCAGGCCTTTGAGTTCCCTTCATATACCCTGTATCCCAACTCAGGTCATGAAGGAGACATCTTCGGAGTCTTCAGCTACCCTGGCAAGCCAGTCTAGCCCTTCACAACAAGGCCCAATTAATACACAAGGCCGAGGCACTTGCCAAGAATGGCGGTACCCCGTTACGCCTCCAGTTACCTCAGGATGCCGCCCCAAACCAGATAGCAAAGGCAAAACTAAGTAGCAAGACTCTAAGCAAGTCTCCCTATCCATATCCCAACAAAGAACTTTGCCACTGCGGGTAAGGCATCAAACGTGTATACGTCTTTGGACGCCAGTCCCAGCATCCGATCACACCAGGAGCTACCACTTGAGGTCATTGAACAAGTAATTAATGCCACCTTCCAAATATAACAAGTGAAAGGTGCCTAGATTGAAATCCTCGAAAATAAAAGCCGTCGACCTCCCTCTACCAAGAAACTAGCCTGGAGGTACCCTCATGGGGATTTGTCATCTCCGGCTTCAACACTTCTCCCTCCGACTCCCCTAGAGGCGGCCATCATCAAAAGACAGGAGAGGAATAGGAGGAATAATATCAGAAGATGGCTCAAGAAGCAAGCTGAGCAAGCAACCACCTTACAATCGCTAGCTGAGCTAACGCCTCTCCAGAAACGACAATGGCTCATTGATGACCTGGAGGAATACATTCCTGCTCATCCCACTGGCGCACACCCACTCGATAGTTACATCCCATGGGAGGAAATGAAAAAGCGAGCTTGCCTTAGAAGGTAGGTCTAGGAGAAGATCCAGAAGATCAAGAATGGCAAGAGGCTCCTCATCCTAGAAGAACTCTCCTTGTTCTACAATGATAAGGAGATCACCACAGAGCAGTTAGAAGAGATGCATGCTTCGAGGATGCACTTGCAACATGGTGGCCATCCCATCTCCTGACAACATAAACACCTCTCGGCAAGACGAGCCAGTAGCCTCTCGAACGAGACAAAGGACCACTGCCCCACTAGGGCTACAACCAACTACGAAAAATATCAGTCGCAACCAAGGCCGCAGTCGAGGATGCAGTAGAGGTCAGGGGAGAATCACCGAGCTACCCCTCCACTTGTCTACCTTCGACCCAAAGCGAGTCATCCTCTTTCGAGGGAAAGAACCTGCCCCCATTCTAGAGATAAAAATCTAGAAGGGCCCCAACATCTTCAATCCCTTCGGCATGGAGGAGCTCACCACCAATACCCCAGTCCTTGCTCCAACGCCGATCATCTCTGAAGATCAAGCAGGCCCATCCAGCAAGGATGATCCAGCTCGCCAATCACCTCTGGAAGAGTCATTCTTGGCACCGCTGTTCTAGGAACCTACAAGTGATCAAGGTCAGTCATATCCCAGTGGCAAAGGCAAGACAGTGCAACTCCCCGATGGGGAGCAGCATGATAGCTCACACAAGACTTTATCAGACATACTGCCCTCATTGGAGGATGCTTGTGCTCGAGCCAACCAGAAAGTCCTCCACCAGATGAAGCAGTTTCCCGCCAATATCACAATTTGGGAAGCCATTGCTTGGAGTAAGGAGCTAAGAGAAGCTCTTGTTAAAATACTCCAAGAGCCAGAAGTTTATGAAGCGGCATAACGGTCAGATGTAGGCGTGTTAGACCCTCGTAACGCGCCAGGAGAGATGCGTTAGAGAATAAAGATGATAGATGAGACGGAAGATGAGACGATGGGGAAGACGATGGGGGAGACTGTTGAGTGGCGTAATGGTCAGATGTAGATGCGTTATAGGATTGTAACGTGCTAATACTGATGTGTCAGAGACCATTGAGTGACAAATGAAATGAAGAGTTTGCTAAACTTTATCCAGCGGAAAAGGATGAGGAACCAGACCCAACCAAGGAGGTAATGACCCATGAAAGAGGCATCAGAATTGTCCAAGGAGGTTCAACAAAGGTGGATAACTTGGAGCACCATTGAGATGAGTAAGGGGATAACCCAACTTATCGGTCATAAAACGGGTGTCAACACTAACATTTAGCTATGACTGAAGTATAGATCTAACAATATGTTCCATTCAAGGACATGTCATATAATAGACATAAATGGAAGTTTATAAGAGATGTTCAAGAATCATTTAAGACATCATGTTCAATGACATTAAGACAAATGAATAGAAGTTCAATGATAATTCAAATATGTTGGGACTTTATTAAGGAAGATGGAGAATTCTTTGATATTATTACCCACTAAATCCAGACTGACAACATTACTGAAACGTAGTTAGCAGTGGGGTCATAGTTAGACAAAAACCAAACAGAATGTAGTCATTTGCATGATAGAACAAATCGAAAAACTAGAATGAACGCGATCAGGGTGTAGGTCGCGATCATGATTAACATGGTCTGTGTTAGGGCCGCGATCATTAGAACACGGTCGGACAGGAGGCTGTAACATGGACACCTCCTATAGGGGCGACATGTCTATATTAATGTGTCCTTGTAACAATACGTGTTCACAGAAGCTTAGATAGACCCTAAACGTGGTCTCAGCGCGCTTCCATATAGACATGTATCATATCGTGGAAGATTGCCATCATCACCCGTTGGTATGTGGCACCTGCATTCTTTAGACTAAATGGCATAACCACGTAGCAGTAAATGTCCCAAGGCGTGGTGAACGAGATTTTCTCTTGGTCCTCCGGAGCTAGACGGATTTGGTTATATCCTGAATAACCATCCATGAATGAGAGGGCTTCGCACCCGACTGTGTTGTCCACCAACACATCTATATGAGGTAGCAGAAAATCATCTTTAGGACATGCCTTATTCAAGTCCTTGAAATCGATGTAAATTCATACATTTCCATCCTTTTTCATTACAGGGACTATATTCGCCACCCACTGAGGATATAGGACAACCCTAATGAACTTGGCCTTATGCAATTTATCAACCTCTTATTTCATCCTTAAGGCCATGTGGGGGTAGAATCTTCTTAATTTCTACTTCATGGGTCTTGCCCCTGGTTTAAGTACGAGTCTATGTTCCACCAAGGTAGGGTCAAAACCTGACATGTCCTTGTAGGACTAGGCGAAGGAATCGTTGTACTCCCTCAGAACCTTAACTAATTCCTCTTCAACTTGAGGAGGGAGATTAGCAGAGATGACAATGAGCCTGGGATCCTCTTCCGTTCCAAGGTCAATTTCTTTCGTGGACTCATCCACCGCTGATGACGGCTCATCAAACCTCTTCAAACCTTGTGCGTACAAATCAGCAGTGTCATCCATGCCGCTATCCTCAAAGTCTACCGGGTCCTTCTCATCCATGATCTCATAGACACCTAGTCCATCATCACTCCACACCCCATCTAGCTCCTCATCATCCTCTAGAACGATGGTTGTTACTATGAACTCTGGGCATCTAAGGAGGGCATGACAGCATTGGTCAAGATCCTGGAGGAACCTATCGGGGACAGATTTGGAATGACGCGTCATCAGGCACGCTGTAAGCGTGGAAGGGCTAGAGACACTAGAATAAGATCCTACTTTGACAGACTCTACTACCCTAGGAGACTCAGCAAACTCTAAATCTAACCTAGAAAATAAGAAATCTAATGGAAGGGAAGCAGGGGCCTTGTGTCCCTGGGAGGAAGATGGACAGAACACAACATAGTCCTCCACGGAAATCTCCATTTCAAAATTGGCATTTTTTTCGAGACTAGTGGAGAGAATGCAACATGATGGAAAAGATGGTGGAGGAGGAGGAAGAGCAAGAGGATAGATGGAGGGACAGAAGATATCAAGAAAAGGATCAGAAGATGAAAACCACATAGTGGAGAAATCAATTGGTGGGCAGTGCCAACATGGACAAGTCATAATTAGAAATTCCGTCGGCATCTCTAACCAATGTAGAAATCAGAATGACAAAGGATCAACCATAATACGAGGTGAGCGGGGAACAAAATCCAGCTTTTGCAAAATAGAAATCAAGCAGGAAGGAGATAGAGGCAAAACAATAGTTGAGCTCCCCTCTTCCTGCGGACGCTGGGCTAGCCTTCCACGTGAGTACTTCACAACCTACACCTCGGGTTTTCTTGAACATTCTTCTTCGTAAAATAGTCTTGAAAAAGTTTAAAAATAATCTTCAACATCATCGATCGGCCCCTTCGGCAATGATGGTGGTCCGAAAACTATGCAAGCAGCACTTTCTTTCTTATTCTGGCTGGGCGGCATCTTCAGAGTCCCAGGCTAGAGCGGCCCCTTCACAAAATGTTGACAGTGGAGAGCGTAACCAGCATTTGGGTTGTTCTTCCCTTGTTCAATTGTTAGCTCCTTGAATTTTGAGGATGAAATTTCTAAAAGGAGGGGAGGATGTAATGCCTTGGATCCTTCATATAGGAATCAGAGAGCTTTCGGATGCTATCGTGGGTCCCGAATTGTGTTTTATGATCCACGTGGGATTTTCCCCTTTATAATTTACAGAATCCGGTGGAGAGTTGACCATTGAGTTTTGAGACTCAGGGATGCAGCAGATGCATTGTGCTCTTTCTGATGATCGTGTAGGCTATTTTTTCATATTTTTTTTGAATTTATGAAATATTAGGCTAAAAAATTAGATTTGAGGAAATTTCATAATTTCCTTTTATTTTTTTATTTCCTTAACCCCCTCTCTCCTCTCCCCACCATGCACACTTCTCCCTCTCTGTTCTCTCTCCTCTTTTCACCTCTGCTCTGGCTGCAGACGGAGGAAACCCCGGGGATGAGGTGGTGATGGCGTGAAGGTGTCGTGGAGTGTGATGGTGCGAGTACCGGAGCATGGCGTTGGCACGATCCCTCGATGGATTCATAGCACCATGGCGTGGGTTCGTGTGATGGTGTCAGTGTTTCGACTCTGGTGGTCGACAAACAAGGTAGGGGGATAGATTCCTTACCATTTGTTCTACTTTTCCCTCGATTTTCATGCCGATTCATATGAGTTTGAGTGGGCTTTCCATTTTTGAGAAATTATAGCATGTTTTGGGGTGTGAGCTGTGCTCGCCACTTTAGGTGACAGTTTTCGGTTTGAATGGTATCATTCGGACCTCTGGCATGTCTAGATGCCATCCCCGTTGTTTCGTGGCTATTGGTCGTGAGTTGGGGCCGGTAGGAGTTCGGTTTCCCTCGTGAGTCGTTTTGGGTTGATTTGTGAAAAATCACTCAGTTCGTGTCATTTTGTACGTGGTTTGATCCCTTTTGGCTTATGGAACGATGATATGGTGATTAGGGCTGTTTCCCCATCGTTTAGAAGCGATTGGGGTGTGGAAAATGGGTTTTCCTAAAGATTTTCCACTTTTCACACCATGACGAGAATGCACTGGTCACGTTGGCCGTGTTCTTAATGAAACGCGCCATATCATGTGACTGCATTCATCGACGGTGATGAATTGTTGGGCGGTTAGGGATGCAGTCCAAGTGATAGACGCGATCCTGAAGAATGCGCTCAAGGTCTCCACCACAATCTTGAAGAATGCGCTTGAGGCCTCCGCCACATTTTGTGATTAACGCGATCGAGGCTATGGTGGCGTCTATTAACGCGACCCTAGCTTTTATTGACGCGCAGTAAGTGTTGGATGCATTCTGCTAGCATCGCAACGCATCCTTTGGGCGCATTCATTATCGCGACGCAACTGTGCACCGTGTTCATATCTTCTATTTTTTGGGGTTTTGTATGAGTTATCTTGGGCTCTGGTGAACCCAGTATTCAATGCCTTGTTAGTGTTTGACTCGACGGATGCCTCGGGTGTTCCTTGAGAGTCAGATCTGTGTGTCAAGGGATCCCAGAAGAGTAGTCTTATCCTGAGTAGTGTTCGATATTTCTCCGTGATTATTGGCTTGCCTTTGACCCTTTCGTTAGCCTATTGTATGTGGATGTCATGGACATCCTATGAGGGCTGTGACTGTGTTATAGGGTGTTCGAATATGCCAATACACCTAGTAGTGGTTTTGTATGATTTCATGGGTCATTATGGTTTTTGGTCAACCCGGTTATGACCTAGTGGTTGACACGTGACCTCGTGAGCGTTTCAATTATCCTGTATGGATCGAGACTCTGGTTTTAGGCACTTGGAGGTATCGTCTTATCTCGGTTTGTGTGTCTATCTGGTCTGAGGGCTTTGATGTTCCCTCATGTGCCATGGTTTATGTTTTATCATATTTTTTGCTTAGGGACTAGGCTGATTAATGGTATGTTGCCGTGATGTGCGACGATCTTGACCCGAGTCATGTGACTTAAGGATCGTTGTGTGTAGGTCTAGTTGTCTATCTTGATTCTAGCGATAGTTCTGAGTACTGCCATGTGTTTTGTAGTGCGTCTGACAGGTGATTGTTTACCCTATCTGTACTTTAGAGTTTCTTTTGGAGAGTCTCTGTGTCTAGTGAGCCTCCACTAGTGGTAGCCTGACGACACTTGGTGTCGGCCCACCTGGCAGTGGTGGCGGGCTGAGTTTCTGAGATACGATTTTTAGGCAAGTTTTCATGGGCTCCCTTGCTTTGCAGTAGCGTCCTACGGGGGGAGAAAATTAGTTACAGGCCAGGCTCAAGGTATTGGACTTGTGTGTGCACACATGGTTAGGGACGTTTGGATGAGTGCCGACGGTCGTGGCCCTGACTAGTCACTCGTTACTGTTGTTCCTTATTGGTGCGGACACACGCCGTAGTACATGCCAGTGGACGAGGACACGCCGGAGCCCGAGGATAGGGACGCCAAGTCAAGGAACTTATCTTCATTTTATGCATTTAAGCCTTATTAGGCCCTATGTAGAACATGCAGACCATTATTGGATTGTACTATTGTAAAAGGGCTAATGGGCTTATGGTCTTGTAATGGGCTAGAATAGTGGTCTAGAGTTATTGGGCTTTTCTATTGGGCTTTAAATGGGCCAAGTGTGGGTGAAGAAGTTGATTATAAAACTGAAGATGCCTCTCTTATTTTGCTCAGGGTAATGGATGCTGCTCAAATCCCACAAGACAGGGAGGCAGAAAAAGTAAGAGTTGAAACTGGCGTTGTAAGTAGTCAACATCCAATGTATGATGAGGTCACTTGATTAGGACCAAGGTTTACCAGATAGGTGAGTCAGATTGACTCAGTCCAGCCCTGGTATATACGAGTCAGTCTGACTTAGACCGTCTCAGATGGACTCAAAGCCAAGTCGGGCCAATTCGGCTGTCTTGGTCCAGCCAGGCTACAGTACAATATGGTCCGAGACAGTCCAGTATGGTGAACCATGATTAGGACTCATACTGAATTTATATGTGCTATAGATAAGAATTGCAAGCAAACAACCGGCTGGTGATACACTCAGTCATGGAGTGTTGTCTCCACATATTCATCAAAGACTCTGCAAATCAATGAACATTCCTCATTAAATGCTCACTATACATGTAAAGAATTCTCCAGTCTCTCAGACCTGTATTGATGCTCCTACGTAGAATGTTGTCTATTATCTACCATCTACAACAATGCAGCAATACGAGACAACAACTATACACTAATATGGACATCTCAAATTAGGTTTCAAAGTTGCCCAATATGATCTACAACATTGGCATATGCTTGTATTCCAAAAATAATAACCAATAAATAAATAACAATGTAGACCATATCAGACAATTTGGCACCAGTTTGCCGCTAGCCATAATAGGTGGAAAGTTTGTGGGAGAGAGGGGGTTAGAGGGAACTCAGAGAAAAGGTTCAGGAAGAAAAGGTTAGTCTAGCAGTGAGAAGAGAGGGGGAGAGAAGGGCACTTTGTACCTTAGGAGGGGCCTTCAGGGTCTTATATAGACCCCCAAGGCCCCAACTAGCCACTGTAGGCCATTTGGAAATGGCCAGCAATGATTAGTTTGACTTCCCAACAGCTTGTCAAACTAGACATTGCACAGTGCATTGGTGTAATCAGAGCAGATCTCAGCATGGAGTTGGGATGGTCAGCGAAAATCTGATCATGATTGGCTCATTTAGGCCCATTTTTGTACCCCGCTATGCGCATCATTTAAACTTTTTGTTTAGAAATGGAAAGTACAGTTAAAGAAAAAACTTGTGATACTTAAACAATAGACTTGTGAGATCTGCTCATAGGACTTGTACCACCTAAAATCCTTCAAGAACGGGATTCACATATGGTATAAATCATTAAACACTGATGGTATGATTTGAGAACTATCGATGTTGGGTATAGTGTTTTGATGATGTTCAACTATGACTCATTGATGAGTCTTCTTGCCAGGTACATAAAACTCAGACAAATGCCATAAAGTCAAATGCTACAAAGTTTACCAAAAATTGACTAAGTGTCTGAATTTCAGGTTAACATACAAGAGGTCCAAGTCGACAGACATGAGACTCAAGTCGACAGATATGTCAACAAGTTGACAGACTTAATGGCATTTGAACTCGAGGATAAACTCGAGTTGCAACGAATTGTTTGGGTTCAACACTACTGGAAGTTAATCCTAATAGGTTACTGGGCTTTAATAAGAAAGGCTGAAAGAAAAATATTAAGGACTTTGGTACGCAAACATGCTTTCGTTCTAGTAATTCTGTGTGTAGACACTCTTGTTGTTTTCCCGGTTTCTAAACTTCTGGGGTTATTTACTTTAAATCCTTCAACAAATAATGAAAAACCATGAAATGCTCTTTTGGAGGAAGGTGTCAGAATTAAGAGTCAGTCTTGCACAATAATGAGATCTATATTAGGCTTGAATCTCTTCACTGAATCAAACCAGTCGTGGACTTCTATTTATCTTTTTGATCGGTTATTCCAGGTCATCTAGGGCACTCTCCTCCTTTATAAAAACACCTACGGCTTGGTAAACCTTTTCATATTCCTTTTCTTGCCGTTCGTGGTTCTCGTCACCCCGGATTCGTTCCAGACGAAACCCCCATTCCAGCCCTAATCCTCTTCCAACTATCATCCAGCGCACTCTACGCTTTCAATCCTTTCTCATATCTGATCTGAGTCACATGGCGTCTACTTTCTCCCGGAAACGCAAGGCTCCGGAACCTTCAGTAGCACGGAAGATCATTCCACCTCGTCGGGTGGACTTCCGCGATGTCAAGCTCCTCGCCATGTTTCCCGATCTCAAGCCTCTGTTCAAGGAACAAGGTTGGATTCGCTTCCTCTCCAAGCACAAAAATATTATCCAACCCTCGTTCAAGACACACTACAGTCTACAGAATCATCCCACACGGTTTCCCCACATCAACCTACAGAAACATCTTAGTGCTTTGATGATGTCAAAGGGGGAGAAGTGTGATGAGTCATAGTTTGTAGAAAGTGTGATGAGTCATAGTTGTCTATAGTCAGTCAGTCTGGTCATATGTTGAGTCAGTCAATCTTGTCTGCCAGTCTGTCACTGATGAAAATCTTGATGTATAGATGATCTTTTCATGTAATACATGACATTTTAATATAAATGAATTTTGTTTCATGGTTCATCTGAAATCTATTCATTGATAATGAATTGTTTCTACTATACAAATTGTTTCTGCTATTCAAGTTGAAAGTCTGTTGATTGCCAAAACTCAGTCCTGGACTAGCTCAGCAAGGCAACGGCGTTTCGTAACGGGACGTTGCAAGGCGCGTATCTGATGATGGCTGCGCGAGCGCATGGTCTCGACTGCGGACCGATGTCGGGTTTCAACAATGCTGGCGTCGACGAAGAATTCTTCGCGGGCACGACCATCCAGTCCAACTTCCTTTGCTCGCTGGGCTATGCCAGCGACACGCCATTCCCGCGTCTGCCCCGGCTGTCGTTCGACGAAGCATCGAACGTGCTTTAAACATCCGGCGACAGACCGCGATGAAACTTGCATCCTACTCTGACGGATCCCCTGACGGCCGACTGATGGTCGTATCCAAAGGGCTTACGCACGCGGCCCCGGCGAGCGACATCGCCCAGTCTCTCCGGGAGGCGATGGAGCGCTGGGAGAGAATCCATCCCGACCTGCTGGCATTCTCGAACATGGTCGACGGGGGAACTGCTCCGGGCCTCAAGCCATTCGAGGTGGACAGATGCGAGGCACCGTTGCCTCGCAGCCCGCAGTGGCTGGACGGTTCGGCCTTTCGCAATCATGGCAGGCTCATGGAGCAGGCGTTCAACGTCGAGCCGGCACCGGACGTCGACACGACTCCGTTGATGTACCAGGGCGCCAGTGACGACTTTCTGGGCCCGCGCGCTGACGTCGAATTGCCCAGCGAGCAGGATGGTATCGACTTCGAGGGCGAGTTTGGCGTGATCGTCGGCAACGTGCCGATGGGCGTTCCGGCGGCGTCCGCTGTCGATCACATCCGGCTCGTGGTGCTGATAAACGACTGGAGCTTGCGCACGCTAGGCCCACGCGAATTGAAGACCGGCTTTGGCTTTATCCAGGCTAAACCGTCCACCGCCTTTGGTCCTGTTGCCGTGACATGGGAAGGGCGTTAGTCATGGGGTAACGTCTCCTCGCGATCATGAGGAATTTCTCGTTGAGGATCCGTTTCTCCGAAGTCGAGCGGTCTCTAGGCAAGTCTCACGGCTCCCGTGAGGCATGCTCGCCTTAATTTACTGGAGTGGAGGCCGAAGATACCGAGAGTAACGTTCGGTCGTGGGAGGATCATCTAGCGTCCGATATATATGCATGGGTCAATGTCTCTCGTGGGCTGACGAATCTGGTGGCTGGCCCTACCGGGCCGCCTGGTGTGGGCCGTCGGCTGTCGAGAATCTGCTATATACTTCGCAGACCTTGGGCAGGCACGAGCCTGACGCTAACGGGCCGCGCATGGGCCGCATGGACTCTACCCTCCTCAATTTATTTTATTTTAACTTGAATAAATTTTTAAACAATAATAATAAAAATAATTTACCTAAATTTAAGTTAATCTAATTGTTTTCTATTCAGTTGTCATGGAGAGACTAAGGACTTAATTAACAAGCAACGTAACTAATTAGAGAGTGTTATAGACATGAATAATTAACTCCGGTGAAAAATTAATGTCTTGCTCACAAGACGTAAGATTCTCACGTCCTTGGAGGGGTACTTCTCTTCCTTAACGATCGATGTGAGAATGTCCTCCTGTTGAGAAGACTCGCTCGGGTCCAGCGGTCTGTCCAACTTCCATTCGGGGGAAAACCAAGAGACTTCCAACTCTTGAAAGCTAGCCCACATGAAAGAGCCGTGTGAAGATTCTCCACCTCCTCCTCCTCATCATCATTACCACCGCCTTTCATCATCATCATCATCTTCTTCTTCTTCTTCTGCATGTCCATGATGTAACACCATGCACCGCCCATGCATGCGTCTGGGGCCAAGACAGGGGTCCCGTCGCGCGGGCTGCCACTTCATCGCGGTATGTCGGCCATGCCCTGAATAATGAGGCCCTGAAGGGACGGCCAACAGCTCTGCGTTTGGCCTTCTTCAGCCTCATGTCAAGCTGTGCATGCGATTCCCCACTGATCAGGGGACCACGCAAACTGGCAGGCAGGCAGGCATCTGTCGTTTGGCTCATATCGGCATTTAAAAAACCCCACGCACGAACATGGGGCAGGCCAACCACAAAAAGAAAAAAGGGCTGCAGGCGATCCCCTCTGCCCGCCGAACACTGCGCTATATCCTCTCCTCTGGCCTCGATATTTTTGCCAACCGCGGGCGGGCTGTGCAGTGTGCAGCAGCAGGGCGAAGAACATGCCAACCTCTGCCCTGCAACAATGTATAGAGAGGCCTGAGGAAGGGCCCGGGGTTTGTGCGGACCATCCCGGTCATGTGTTGGAGGGGATTCCACACACGGGTCCCAATTTCTTTCGATGCGAAGATGTTTCATTAATTTTCTCATTAACTCTGTCAATTGTAATTATTACGGGGGAAAATATGGTACTTGTTCTTAATGACGCTCATGACACATCAACCACCTGTTCATGCAGTGGGTACTGATGTGGTTACACCACCAATCGAGCGTGGCCAAATGGGAGAGGATCACATGGATTTAAGGATTGTTGGGTACGCATGAAGTGTTGTTCATTCGCATGGGTTGTGTATATGGTTTAATTGTGGGATTCCTCTCTTAATTATAATGTTTGGACTTAGAAACTTTGTCTTTACTATGAAGTAATCGTGTATCATTGTGTGAAATTATAATCTATTAAAGATAAACATTTTAAAACTTACAATTTTGGACCATTTCTTGGGGGTAAGGACTCATCGATAGAGGAACTAGATGTTGCAGATCAACCAAGGTCGAAGCATTTGAAAGACGGGTCCTTGAATCTACACTCGCATAAGGTTGGTGCAGCCAAAGAAATTAATGGTCTCCGGTGAAGAATTAGCCTACAGCCACATGCAAGTATACTTTAATCAGTCACCTGAAGCTAAATGCATTATGCATTCTTACAAGGTGGATTAGCAATGATCAGTGATCCATGCCCAAATGAGCTAAAATTCAAAGAAGAAAAGGAATTGCTTGATGAATTGCTTCAGTGAGCAGAGTCTGAATGCATCAATCTCAAAGTCAATTAGGTTGTTATCAAGAGTAACTTAAGAACTCCAGAAGCCAAATTCTATGATCAGCAGAAGCAGCAACACTCAGGTGACAGCAGTGACACTTAGCAAGCTATCACGTGAGATCGATCTAAAAGCATTGGCACGTGATCCCAAGAAAGTAATGTAAGTGGCACGTGGACATAGGAAACATATGATGGGCATGTGATCCAAGGTGAACTATCCAGAAGAAAGGATCTACCACGTGGAAAGTCTCTCACCCCTACCTGACACGTGGACTCTTGGATCAAAGCACCTTCCAGAATTCCTTTGGTGGGAGCATTCCCACCACATGCTCTCGACGGAATTGATGAAATCTTGTGGGGACCGCAAGAATCGTGCCAATGGAATGAGGAGGACATAATATCACTTTATCCAAAAAGCATCTCCGGACCCCCTATCTTTGGGTATAAATAGAAACTATCTTCCTCCAAGAGAGTAAGAAAGAGAGCTACAATAGAAAAATAGAAGAGCAGCTGCGAAAGCAGAGAAGTAAGAGGAGAAAGAGCGTGAGATCTGAAGAAATGAAAAAGAGTGTGAGCTTCATAAAGAAAGTGATAGCAGCCATGAGAAAAGTAAGATTGTGAGAAGAAAAAGAAAGAGAGAGTGTTTGAGAGAAAAGTGATTAAGAAGCAACCAGAGCATCTTGAAGATCAGATCAGATCGGTGTTGGCCTCTGGATCAGATCCAAGCCAAGTTGCTCCTGCGAGAGCTATATTCTTCCTATTTTTGTTCTTGATTTCTTATTGTTTCATTTTATTTGGTTCCTCGTTCTTATAGCAAGTTGTGTTGCTCAGCAGGAAGGATTGATTCCTTGGGTCAACAAACTGTGAGGCTCAGCGGTGAGGATTGGTTCCTTGGACAGCAAGCTATGGTGCTCAGCGGTGAGCATTTGTTCCTCAGTTAAGCAAGTTGCGATGCTCAGCGGTCAGGGATTAGTTCCCCAAAATTGTGGATCAATAGTTGTAGGGATTCATCCCCGAAGTTGTGGATCAGCAGTTAAGCTGTGTATTAGCAGAAGCCACACTCTGGTTTGAGTGTGGGGTGGATGTAGGTTTGCTTGGAGCAAACTGTACCACCTAAAAATCCTAGTGCACCGTGAGTTGGGATTGTGTGATTATCCAACTCCATATCTTCTACCTCCCTCACCAGATGTGTTAGCATGTTTGAGTGAGCACTATATGTTAGATATCAGTTTTGCTTGATCCATTTGTTCTGAGATAAAATTAGTTCCTCATTGAATTAGCTTATATAGGCTAGGTGATTGCCTGAGTGCTTAGTAGAGTCTCAGGCTGCGTGCGGCTATTGAATTATTGATCTCATATGCTGTGAGATTTGCTCCGTTCTAGGGTGATGCATTGTGTCCAATATTACATTTGTTTGTGTTTTTGCTAAACGTTTGAATGTGAGTTTGGAGGAAACATGACCTAGCTTATGAGTTATTCATTCCTACATCGTTTAACTGTTCGACATTACTTTTGGATGAACCAAGTAAGCTGCATAGTCTGCTAGTCATTCTCTATTGTGTTGATTTGTTTTTTGGCCAAGTTTTTAATCGAAGTAATTTTTAAAAAGGGGATCGTTTCACCCCCCTCTAGATCCCATCCGTGCACCACATCAATTGGTATCAGAGCGGTCTCTGATTCATCAGATCCAACGATTTGTAGAGGATCCTACTATTTTTGATGCATTGTTGTCTTCAACATATTGCTTTGAAACTATTTGTTGACTATCTTAATGTCTCATCCTCCTGTATTCGATGGTACTAATTTCAGTACTTGACTAGGCAACCTATGTGTTTACATGAATTCTATTGATTTTAATCTATGGAGTCTTGTGTTTGACAGCCCCACATCAGATACCTCATGATCAAACCAAGTGGTCTAATGAGGACAGATTAAAGAACCGTAGTAATATCACAGTTCTTAATATCTTGAAGGTTGCAGTTGATATTGACAAGTTTCCTTTTGTACTCATATGCACCTCTGGAAAGGAAATCTTGGATAGAGTGACTGCCACTCATGGGAAGAACGAAGAACAATGCCTGATGGCCAACCAAAGTGACAACAACAGTGATCTGAATGAGATCTCATCTCAGGTGAGCTCCAGATTAGAAGACATTTCTTTTGATAAATTGATGAGCATATATGAAGAACTGTCTGATAGATTTAAGAAAATAAAATTTGAAAATAAAAGGTTGAAAAAGAAAGTTGATCAGAATAATTCAAATTCTTTTTGTGAAAAATGTTTGAAACTAAAACAATCTTATGATATCTGTTTGTCTGATGTTCAAATCTATAAGGAACAAATGTGTCCAGAGCTGCAAATGGGGGAGTACAATGTCAATCTCCCATTCCCCCATGAAATGCCTATTCCGGGAGCATCAATTAATATGATATCCATATATCAGCAACTGCCCAAGGAAGTGCCAGAGGCTTGCAGTCGGCACACGAATGAAGACTATGTCCTAGTACCTAAAGAAAAAAAAAAGAAATTGGCAAGCATCGCCAACAAGGAAAAGAACAAGACTAGCATCCCTTCCGATTCTGAAAGTCCAGATTTGTGGAGTCATGGCCCAGCCCACTCTGCCCCCTATAGTTCCTACCTAGCATCAAATAGCCCCTCTTGTGGCTATCAGAAGGCCAGTAGACAACATAACGAAACAAACCCCATCGCGGGTACATGAAGAAGCTAGCTCAACCATGGAGCTGCCACATGCTACTATAAGTGGGCTTGATAAGCATGAACAGCCCAAGAGCCAGCCTATGCAGCTCAAGAAGCATGCCCCTCAAAGATGCAATGAATCTCACCAGCTAATAGAAAGGACTAAAGAAAAGGCAAGGGTGTTCAGTGCACCGAGCAACCCATTATGGGGGCAGATGCCAGCCATAAAAGGGAAGGAAAAGAAGAATACAAGGGATAAAATAAAATTTGTTGCTCTCGCCTGTAACATGCTGTCAGCACCGTCTAGTGTGGCTCAAGCTGCTGACGAAGAAGATGAAGAAATTTACTTTATGCCAAAGGGAGTAAATCAAGTTAAAGCTTCTGCCTCCCATCATGCTGCCAGATCCGGGAGAACATCAAGACACTCGCCAGCCAACAAGGCGACACAATACCACGTTCCTCCTTGGCTCGGAGGAGTAAAACCTAGGGAGTTCACCTCAAAGAAACTGGATGCGTCCAGCAACAATGACGGGATGCCACTCACCCCAGTCAAATCGGATGCGAAAGATAGCACTCTCGGCCCCTCCTGACAACACCAGGCCATGGTTGCACGACTATACCAGAAGTAGTAGGAGATTGAAATGCTGTAAAGGCAGCTAAATGAAATGAATCTAAGTCCACCTATGTTACAATTGGCAAGACATCTACATGAGGCGACACTAGGTAGTGCTAGCTCACCTGAAGCTTCAACACGGCCAGCCATGCCCAAAATAGTACGTGATCATGCGGGGGGCATCCTCCCTCAACCATTCCAACACACAGTCCCCCAGGCATGTCAGGGGGCAACTAAAGCATCTCCGAGGATGGTGCCAATGAGGCCGCGTACGCAGTCAGGCGAGCTGAAGGTGGAACAGACAATGAATACGGAGACGGCCAAAGAAGAAGTCACTGAGGCCGAATTACAAGCAGCCAAATAAAAAGATAATGAGTCCGTCATGGACTACATAAGACGGTGGAGGAATCTCCATGAGAAGTGTCAGCATCCGCTAGGCTACGGGGACTCCATTCAAATCTGCAAAGAAAATTTGAGAATAGAAATTCTGCGATGGGTCATTGACATTGAAGTCACGACCTTTGAACAACTAGGCGGCATTGCAGCTTATGCCGAAGCAGTTCTTGCAAGGCTCTGCCTGGCTTCGATAGTCCCGAACCAAAAGAATGAGCCGACCGGCAAACACCTGGTCCAAGAAGAAATTTGTGCCTCAAATTTTGAAGCCTTCGAGGGACAGAAGAAGAAAATGAAAGAGGCATCTTTCGTCGAGCCGGTGAAACGGGGGCCCTCATTAAGGGGTAAAATGATGAAACCATACTCCTTTTCGAAGGACAATACTAGGGCTCTTTTTGAGTGGGCCCGTGAATACGATAAATTGGTGCTTTCGGAGTCGAAGAAACCATGCGATACTGAAAGAAAAGATGATCCACGCTTCTGTCCTTATCACCAAATGTTGGGACATCCAATTGAGGAAGTTCAAGGATGTTATTGAAGGCCTGATCAAAAAAGGCGAACTATAGATGGGTGAGTAGAAGGTGGACCCACCGCGCCCTCATCAAATGCCCATTTGGAAGAGAGCCGGCCTGCGCAGCGTCACCGCGTCAGCTGCACCTCACAAATCTAGCTGAAGCCGATGTCTAGCAGGCCCGCATAGCTTGAATGTGGATGATTGCCAACAAAAAGAAGTATGGCAAATGACGCAAAAAAAAGAGGAAATAAAAAATAAGAAAAAAAAAGAAAAGAAAGGGCCCGTTCCGGAGGACAATCACCCAAAAAAAATGAGTAAAAAGAGGGCGAATGGAATTTACATATATAAACATAAGGCTCCGCCTACTGAATCTGAGATGTCCTCTCTCAGAAGGTTGGGTCCTTCCAAAAAAAGAGAGAGAAAATATAAAATAAAATGAAGGAAGTCTTGAAGGCTACATTTGCCAAGGGAGATATCACTCCCCTCATGTCTTGGTCTGTGCCAAATAAAAAAAATAACCATTGTGGGGTTGGTATGGTGGAGTGAACTACTCATCCCCTCTCTGAGGGGGTGAGCGCTCTCCTATGCACCCACCTTAGTCTGTTTAAGAAAAAATGGATGAAGGGTAATGGCTCTGCACTACACTGTATTGTCAGCGCCATCCGAGTTGTCCGTTTAAAAAAGAAGAAGAAAAAAGAATGAATGCAAAAAAAAAGAAAAGAAAATTATGAGGTCAACAGGGTCTCCCCATCCACCCTCATAGGCAGAAGGCTCCCTAGAAGTGATTAAATAAGGAGCAAAGCCTTAGATTGTCATTAGTGATAGTCAAGAGTTGCTATGCAATTTTCCTTTTTTTATTGAGTCTAGTTAGTTAAAGGGTCAAGAGTCAACCTTATGTACTTTTGATTTTTATCTAAATAAAGTAACAATTTTGTCTAAATATTGTGCATTCATTTCCTATGTGTGAATGTTGGTGCTCTAATTATATTACTCGCGTGAGACGTACTAGCGGATTGTTCACAGTTCCTGAATTTCTCCCGCTATACATAAATCTCGGGGCATAACATGGTCACCTCTCAAGAGCCGTGCCCGACTGCTCAACTCGAGCCACGTCCGGCCCTCCTCCAAGCGTCAGCTAGTATCTCTCCCTGCCATCTAGTATAGTCCTCCCCCGATAAATTGGGCATGTCCCCTGGCTCATGGTGAGCCTCTGTAAAAACACGTAGTTGTCCGCCTTGTTTTGCATTGACCTGGGGACCGACCCACCTGTCAAAATTATCCAGCGGCTTGCACCAGTTATAATTTGGCTTCCTCGTCCCACTTATAAAGCCCATGTGGCTCTCATAAAGTATGTCACCGGTTGAATGCATGCATCTATAACCGTATCTGGGTCTCAGCCCTTCTCCGCAGTACTCAGTGTGTGCCCAGTATCTCCCACTCTAGTAAATCAAACCTCCTAGTCAAATGCGCCCTTATAGCTACGGGATGTCTCAGGCCCCCTTTCCTTGACTTCTAACATATACAAACTTCTCTCCAGCATGGAACAAAGGTGTTTGGATTCAATCTGATGTAAATAAACACCGACTACTTGCAGTCGGTGGCGAAAGACGTCTAGTACACGATTACCCATATCGCATGTGCACTCGCACCTATGGGACCTCCCTTCTCTCCACGTATCGCCCGATCTCCCGAGCCCATGTGCCGCGTCCTGGCAACGCTCCCTAGTGAACCCTCGATTCCATAGGTGGTTGTCAATAAATCGACTGGCACGCCTGCACCCCGCTTTAGTTACCTTGACCTGGAAACTTTTCGTGCCATTCGATCCCCTCTCGACTGTCCGTAAAAGGTAAGTGCCCAGTACCGCCTTGATGAGAATACGGCCATGAAGGGGGATACCCGAGATATATCAAACTCCCGTGTTTCCCTTTATTGCCTTATTCCTCCCGTCATCCCGATCACCGGATCCCCACGACACCACGACACCAGCATGAAGTCAATTATTTCTAAGTTTGAAATCACTGAAATCACACAAATGTAAATCTGCACATGTTGTTCTTCATGTTTTTCCACCTTTTACAATGATTTTCAGACTTTAATTGTTTCACAAATTAAGTTTCAGGTTGCTCACATTTGATGACTTTGATAGAAGAAAAAGATCTCCAGAAGCCAACTCCAAATCACAAGCCTTCTATCGTTTTCAGTAGAAAAAGTTGTTTAAAGTTGACTTAAGAAGCCAACAAAGTCGACTTAAGTCTTCCCGCTAGTTGAAGGACATATCACTGACAAATGATCTCGTATCGGTGACAAATGGTCTCGTATCAGTGACAAATAGATGCGTATCTGTGAAAAATAAGTAGCAGCGCTGAAACCCTTTAGATGGGAAGCAAGCAAGTTGACTTGAAGTGGACTTCAGAAGCCAGCCAGAAGCAGTCGCTAGACAAAGTTGAAAGGCGACGGGTGAGATGGAATACGGGTGAAAAATAACTGGTCAAGGGTGACAAATGACTGGTTAAGGGTGATAAATGACTTTGTAAGGGTGAAAAATAGGTCTTAAGGGGAACAAATGAAGAACGGGAGTGAGAAGCTGCAGATGATGAAGAACGAAGTCAACTCCAGTCAACCTCAAGATAAGCTATAGTAATCAAGTGGACTTCAGGCAAAGTCAACCCAGTCAAAGTTGACCAAGCTAACATCAACTTTAGTCAAGATCAATGCTAGTCAAGATGACCAGTCAAACATTGGCCAATCAAAGTTAACGCGACATCACAAAGAGTCAAGTAGTCAGCTGAAGAAGCCAAGAAAATCAAATGAACAACATCTGTGATAAATAGCTGAATAAGGGTGACAAATAGGTGAACAATGGTGAAAAATAGACAATAATACCGACAAATGGGTTGTTAACTCTGTAAAATAGGAGATAGGGCTAAATGCTTGAAAGGCCAGGAAGCTGCATCGACTCCATGAAGAACTACATCGACGCAAGATATGTTGAAGCCCGCAAAGCACCAAATGAAGACAAAAGGTGATGGCTCAAGCTCAAAGGCAGAGGATCTATGGCGATGGCTATTAAGCGTGACAAATAGCTAATATGTCTGACAAATAGCCATTAAGGGTGTAAAAAATGACTAAGAAGCTTGGAGAACTTAAGGGAGTCACATGCCCTCGATCTCCCATCATTGGCACACGATCCCAGACACCTAACAGGGTCCGTACTGAGTTGAAGTATCAGATAATTCCCTCAAAAAGTTTTAGACAAGCGAAAATTTAAATAAATGCCAGGTTGAAGATTCAAATACTCTCTCTCTATATACCAATGGTCACTCTATTCAAGCCAAGGAAGGCGAGAGAGCTAAATATCTGAATCTGCTGTGAAGTGAGAGTGTTCTTCGATGGAAAATGTCACGCACCGAGCGTGGAAGATACCCTCTATCAATTGGTATCAAAGTAGGTTACCCAAGATGTGGTCCAATGACCAGGGTAGACCTGGATCTAGCACCCCTCGTAGCTTCATTGCTGAGGGACATTCTATTA
Source organism: Amorphophallus titanum (assembly GCA_024336825.1). Taxonomy (NCBI): domain Eukaryota; kingdom Viridiplantae; phylum Streptophyta; class Magnoliopsida; order Alismatales; family Araceae; genus Amorphophallus; species Amorphophallus titanum. The sequence continues at coordinate 41,737,994 of JANBPO010009603.1, forward strand.
ACCGTACTCCTTTCTTTGATGGTAATAATTACATTTATTGGAAAAATAGGATGGAAGTGTTCCTGAGAGCTCAGAGCCACGAACTTTGGAGAGTGATCACCACATGACCATTCAAGCTCCCACAGGATGAAAATGTGTGGACAAGGGAGCAGATCAGGCTCTCGATGGTGAATTGGATGGCTCTAAATATAATGCAATGCATAGTCCATCCAGAAGAGTATGCCAGGATCTCAGCCTGTAAAATAGAAAAGAATATGTGGGATGAACTAGAGCTCATCTACGAGGGTACATCTCAAGTCAAGGCCACCAAGGTAAATATGCTCACCTCTGAAGATGAATTGTTCAAAATGAAAGACGAGGAGATGATTACAAAGATGTATGCTAGACTATCGCTGATCACTAACACTCTTAGGGGTCTTGGGAAACAGGTCCCAGAAGTAGAAGTTGTCCGGAAAATACTTAGGTCATTAACCCCCACATGGCACACTAAGGCCACAGTGATAGAGGAGTCTAGGGATCTGTCAACATTGACAGTCACGGAGCTAGTAGGATCCCTAATGACTTATGAAATGAATTTGAAAAGAAATGTTGAAGAAAACAACAAGAAGGGCAAGAACATTGCTCTTAAAGTGTCTCAGAGTAGCAGTGAGAGCAGTGAGGAATACGATAATCATTCAGATCTCGACCAAGAGCAGTAGGCTATGCTGACTCGTTAATTCCAGAAGTTCCTAAGGACTAAAGGGAAAACATACAGAAGAAGAAGACTGTAGTTCTCGGGTAAGCGCTCAACCTTTAAATCTGACAAAAATAAACATGCTAATAAGTTTACATGTTTGTACTGTAGGAAGCCTGGACACATGAAAGGGGATTGTCCCAAGCTCCAGAAGAAAAGCTCCAAGGTGCAATAGAAGAAATCGCAAGCCATGGTATGCACATGGAGTGAAGAAGAGAAAGATGTTAAAGAAGAATCTTCAGAGGAAGAAGAGCAGGGACTGTGTCTTATGGCAGTCACAGACAATGAAGTAAGTAATCTTTTTGAAAAATTCATGATAGATGATTGGGAGAATGCTTATGGAGATCTATTAGATAGATTTAATTGTCAATCTAAGGAATATAAGTTGCTCAAGAAAAAATTGAATAACATCGTTGAGGATCAAAATTGTCTAAAAAAGGAGAATGAAGATTTAAAAAACCAACATGAAGAATTGATCTTTGTGAAAATTGAGAATAAGAATCTCCTAGATCAATTTGAAGACACTAAAAGGAATTTGGATCAGTTCAAAATAAAATTTAAAGAACTTCAAAAAGAAAATGCTCTCATTCTAGAGAAGTATGAAGTTGTAAAAATGGCTAATCTGGAAGTTCAAAAACACTGTGTGAAAGTTCAAAAGGAGCTTGATGACAAACAACAAATGCTAGAAAAGTTTGTGTAGGGAAAGTCAAACCTAGACATGATGCTAGGTGTGAGAGTTAATTTCAACAAAGAAGGTTTAGGACATGATCCCTCAAGCAAAAGGCCCTTTGAGTTCAAAACTGTGACTTTCTGTCAAGAAAAGGGTAAGGAAAAGCTAAATATCCCATCCAGCTCAAACAGCGACAACAACTCTCAAAGACCTGTGAAAACAAATTTCTCTGCACCTAAACTCAACAATCAAAAAATGCATGCTAAGACCACTCTGCATCAACGCAGTAGGACTGCTGTGTCGAGTCATGCATATGCATATAGAACCAATTCTATTCATCAAAGTCAGATGCGCCAAGGCAACAATCTGGATAGGTCTACACAATGGACTCAACATGGATGGCTCAACCAAAATAGGAACCGGAATTATCACACAGCAAACATGGTTCATTCTAAAATTTCACAGAAACACCTCTATCAGAAAAGGTTCTGGAAAAACCCACAGAGAAATTCTTACAATTGGGACAAATCATTCTACCATAAGAATCAAACTCAACAAAATCCAATGACTGGTACAAATAAGATTTTTCATGCTGAAAATAAAAACTTAGTTCACAGGAAGGGTACCAGACAGATCTGGATCCCCAAAACTGTGCTAGAAGGGATGAGTAACTTGTTTGGACCCAACCTTTCCTGGGTTCCAAATTTTCTTTGTCTGAATTGATTGCAGGTTGGTCTGGCAGCCGAGCATAATAGATGGTACCTGGATAGCGGCTGCTCCAAGCACATGACCGGTGACAAGACCAAATTTAGTAAACTAAAAATGAAGGTAGGAGGTCTGGTCAAATTTGGAGGAAAGAATAAAGGTAAGATCATAGGAACAGGTACAATTGGTAAGTTTTCCTCAAATGTCATTGAAAAACTTTTACTTGTGTAAGGTCTTCAGCACAACCTGCTTAGCATCAGTCAGTTATGTGACAAGGGTCACAAAGTGATTTTTGATGATAAAGCATGCAATATCTTTGAAGTTAATTCTGACAAAATCATGTTCAAAGGACATAGAGTGAATAATGTCTACATTGTAGACCTTAATGAAAGTTCAGAATCAAACCTTTGTTTATCCGCTGATCTAGATAACTGGGGAAGGTGGGAATCAGTGGTGTCGCCACCGACTCGTTGAGTGAGAGAGAGAGTCGGTGGCGTCGCCATTGAATCATAGAGCCTCTCACCGGCTCCACATCACAGGGGTTTATAAAAGCATTGATTCAGGGTTGTTCAGGGAATTTTCAAGCCTTTATGCCATGGGGAATATTTGCAAGGGGTGTTGGAATCAAATTTTAAGGATTTAAGAGTTCGAATATCCATTGGGATTAGATTACAATTGAATTCTTTTCATTCATCTTCAAGTTTTATTAGCTGTGCGAGCTTCTTACTCAAGCACAGGTAAGCAGTTCATTGGTTCCCAGATTGAACATGGGGACCTCTGAGGCATGTAGATAAGAGACATCAATGCATACAAACATATCTCAGTAAACACAGCATTAGCAAAATTTTTGAAGAAAATTGGGCAGCATTTCCCCTTAATGGGGAATGCTCAACCCAACCAATGGGCTCGCACACGGGGAGACCGGTATAGAGTCGTGAAAGTTGAGAAGCCCAGTGGGACTATCTCAGACCCTGGGATCACCACTTAGGAACCCAGAGGGCCAACCTGCGAAGGGTTCATGGTGTTCCAGGAGGGGTAGCTCAGAAGCCGACTGAGTTTAATGTAGCCACCTGGGTGGCGTTCATTTCTCACTTTGTGCAATAGGCTTCTAGGGGAACATATCATGGGTGATAGACCCCCTAGAAACCAGGAGTGAGTGGAATATGACGCAACAAAAAGAATCATGGAACGGAGTTGTTCCCCTTCCCGATAGCTATTTCACAGATCTAATTAAAGAAATCATGACTGTAGATGAAAAACCCCTCTTCTATCCTGTGACAAGACATAGCGATCGAGGTCGTCGAGACAAACAGACCCTCACACCCCTCTTGGAACTAGAATGGGCAGTCCCAGCCCGTAGGAGTGAGCTCGTGCCTAATTAGAAGGTAATTGAGGGAGTTTAGTAAACGAGAAAAAAAACCTTCAAGGCATTGTGTCGAACACCCAAAGAGAGGTACGCTACCACCCCACAAAGCAAACGACGCCATGGCTGGAACACATGTAGGAGTCGACCGATGCCTCTACAACACATCAGAAGGGGAATGAAAGGGCATCTGGTGTTTCCCATTATCATTAGGCGATCTATCTACTTTTAATTCACCACAGCCCTATATGCAAACGCATGCGCTCTGTTTCATTGAACGTGCAGACACAAAGAGTGACGGACAACGAGAAAATCTCAGGGAGGGGACTCACTATCGCCCTACTGGGTGTAGTCATCGGCCATTGCCGTGAGAGTCATCGCATTACCTTCCCCCTCCGAGTGGTCCTAGGATTTGGAGTGATTATAGCCCTTGTGGGTCTCCTTACACTGGGGGTGGTGGCGGCAGAGAGAAGTCAACGAACTCTCAAGAAATAAATCAACAATGCATGCAAAAGAAAATGAGTGAGCCGAAAACCAGAGATGAGAAGGAGGATGAACTTTTCTTTTTTATTCCAAGAGAATAGGGATCAAGGGATACAGTGAGCAATTCTTATTATAGCAAGACAGAAATCGAAACATACAAGCAACAATGGGGGAGGGAGCAGTGTTGGAGACCCCTATCCTGCTACCCACCTTCTTCTTCCTTATGCCCTTTTTCCTTGGCTCTCTTCTCTTCTCTGTTTGCGCTCTCTATTTCTTCTCTTCTTCTGTCTCTCCTCATCTTCTGTCCCTCTCTCCTTCTTCTTTTTTCAATCGAGGGTGAATGCCCATTTTTATAGATGAATGGAAGTAGGGAATCAGTGCCATCCTCACCAAATTGTCGGCCCATCGTACCAAAGGCGCCACCGACTCGTCAGTCCACCATCGTCATGGGCGCCACTGATCTAGTCGCGAAAGGGTGCCACCGACTCAAAGCGCCAACGAGCATTTGAGCGCCACCGACTCAATAGATAAGGCGCCACCGAATCAGCATTCAAGGCACCACCGACTCAATGGAGGCCATTTTTCGTAATTTTGACATTTTGCCCCGAAATTGACCCGATGAGAGCCTGTGGTCCAGAGTAGCCCTGGAGTTGATGCAGTGGCCCCGGAATATGCTTTGAAGCCCTGATTTGGGATTTCTGGTGATTTTTGGCATGTGCCGAATCTATACTGGTTTTCTCAAGTTTTGCCCTGATTCAGCCTTCAGCACTATGATTTGTGCTGCCAGGCTTGCTTTAGAGCCACGTAGGGCTTCTTCATCGAGTGGGCCATTCCTCGAAATATTTTTACCTTCACTGGGCATCTTTCAGGTCATCTATGACCCTTTTTCAGTGCCGTGTGTACCCGAATTGGGTAACCTAGGTTTCCCCTGATTTAGCATTCGACATGTTGATTTGTGCCGCCAACTCCACTTTGTGGGCACATGGAGGGTCTTCATGAAGAGGGCCGTCCCTTGAAGCATTTCTGCCTTGACTGAACGTCTTTGTGGCCACTTACGGACTGTTCAGACATTTTGTGTGTGTGGAGCGGACTTCTCAGGTTTTCTGCTGATATCACCTTCAGCACCACATATCGTGCTTTTGGGCCTGATTTACACTTATAGAAAGTGTTTTCATTAAGTGGGCATCCATCTTGGAGATTTTCACCCTTAAGAGGCAGCTCTTTGGTCATTTTAAACCACAAAACACAATCCAAGACCCTTGAAAACACTCCGAAAGCTCTGAAATTTTGATCCAAAGGATCCAGAGTGTTATAAAGTTATGTAACATCTAATCCTCCGTTCTATCGATATGGGATATTAGTAATGTTTGTGTTTAATGCGGCATAAATAACATGTTATACATCAATGACATGGTATTAATATGCATTATCTAAAAAGTCTGTTGCGAAATGAGCTAAAGGCTATTTAGGGATGCCCAAGAGGGCCACCTTAGCCCATCACTGGCATGTGCCTGCATGAGGTGGGCGTATGCACCCGCACGTGCAGGCACACATTGGTGCACATTGGCGTGTGGTTCGCAGGGGCCCCAACTGGTGAGTGCACTCCAGTCACCTCCCTCCGCGCTCTGGTCACCGCCCCCACATGACACTTTCCCGTTGGATCCCCTCGTCGCCCTGGGATATGGTCACCACCCCACCTCTCTCCCTTATCTTTTTCTCTCTTGCGCACGTGGCCGCATGGAAGGTGCCCGAAGGGGCCACCTTTGCACCCTCTTCCACTGCCTTATCCGTCCTCACCTCTCTACTATAAATACCTCCCATAAAGGTTGAGATTGGTCGCTTCCAATGGCGAGTTACATCTCTAAGATTTGTTGGGTGCATGAAGAAGTGGCTGTATTCGAGAGGAACTTGTTGTCATAGAAAGACGCCAGAAGGAACCCTAAGAGTAATCTTAGGGGATAATTGTTTGATACTTAAGTCAGACAATTATCGATAGAGAAGGGGGAGAGTGCTCAAATGAGCGTTGGAGAGAGAGAGATGAGAGAGCCTTGAGAGGGCGAGAGATTTCAAAAGCTGAGCGCTTGAGGGTCCTATTTATAGGGTTTTCATGGAGTTCACTTCATTGACTATTGTCTTTTGACTTGGTGTTGCTAAGGTTGTCCTAGTTGTGGAAATGTGGGTCGCTCGTTTGCTCGCCTGACATGACAGAGGAGACATGGCCCTTGCCTGCCGTTCCTTTGACGGAGACGTGAGCAATGACCTGTCATTGTTTGCCATCTAATGGTGGTTCCGCCATTAATGCAGTGATTGTCACCGGAGACGTGCACCCCGCTCCTGTCGAACGACTGAGGCACACGCGGTGTACATGACCTAGACTCTAGGCTAGTCCTCCTACAAGTCTTGGTAGGCTGCGCACTAGACCATTAGCCAGTTGTTATTAGGTCTTGGGTTGTGGGTCGGTTGATATTGGGTCTTATTGGGCCATGCAGACTTCCCCCTCCTCACTTCCTAAGGTGTTTATGCATGTGTGCCTTTGGGCCATGGGATATGTGTGTGGAGGTGAAATGGTTATGCATGTGTGTATCTTGGCTTTGTGTGGTGTGTGTGTGTGCGCATTATGTGCACAAGAGAGATGATTAAGAGAGTGAGTGGAAGAAAAAGAAGGAGATCCCGAGGGTATCGCTGGAGACTCGAGGAGGTTCTACTGGCCAGTTCAGAGGTGATAGGGGTCGGTGTGTGAGGGGTGCGGTATGTGTGTAAAAATATCTTACACCGATAAACATGTGCAAATAAGTTTTGCACAAGTCGAATGTGTACATGGAAATATCCTGTGCATGTGTGACGTCTGAGGCTCATGTATGGGTGTATCCCATGTCAGGAGTAGGTCCCTAGTAAGTGTGTGCATATGTGTGAAAGAGAGAAGAGAGAGATAGCAGGGCTCGTGGAGGTCGCGACAGTATGACTCTCTCTCGTTCTCTCTCCCCTTCTCTCTTCTCGTTCTCTCTCGCCGTAAGTCAGACGAGGGTAATGAGGATAGCTCGTCGATCGTGGGACTGCGCTCTGCGTAGAGATCATGATGTTATGTACTCTGACAACAGGCTCGATAATGACTCTGGAGGGCCATCACCATCGTCTAGGGAACTTGAAAGGTAGACCCAGTGGATAGACTCACATAGAGCCTACTCCCAACTCCGCTCATAGATGTCCACTCTATCATTAGGTATGCACATTTTTTTATTTTGCAAGTATTCGTGTCCTCTTCGGATTCGGTAGATACGTATGATATTCTACTTATGTTGACAGCCTGACACAACAATGACAGTGCATATGTATGTCGCTTCCGCTGATAAGATATAATCTTATAATTTGTTTGCATATGATTTTTGTAATCATATATTGACTCGGGGGTTATCAACACTGTCGATATGCAGTATCAATAATGACTATGCCTCATTAGGTAACAGTAACTTATCCATCACGCGGTATCAATATGCATCCTCTAACCTCTCAACGTGCATATACGATCGTGCCCAATCCTTATGCCTAATCCGATATCAGTAATGTGTTATCCATCACGTAACGTCAATACGTATCCTCCAGCCTATCAATATGCATTCTCAATAATGATCTTGTCTGATCCCATATCAGTTAGTGTTATTTGTCAACTAATATCAATATTGTTGACATTGCCACAGTATCTATATATAACGATTGTGTGTGATCCCATATCAGTAAGCGTTATTTGTCACCCAATATCAATATTGTTGACATGGAGAGAGAGAGAGAGAGAGAGAGATTTTAAAAAACCTTTGTTGGGGATGTGAATTCGGAGACTAGAAAATAATCTCTCAATAACATAATGATATAGTTTAGATGATCGGTGAATAGATCCCTTCACACATAATGCCCGATTTAAAACTTGGACCCGATTACTCAAGGAGAAGCAGAACAACGAACACAAATGTCCCCCAAAAAATATGCTGAACAGGAAGTAAGCAATCCTTCACAATAGATAATCACAACCCAACATGAACAAGATGGACCATGCCAAGTTGTGTGTGTGATCATAGTGATGAAAACATTAAGGCTCGATGACTATCTCTATGCAGGATAGCGTGCACGTGTTTGAGTCCGAATGGGAACTGAGCCAGCTGGAGAATGTATGTGCGGTGCATAGACAAACCAAAAAGTGTGCATATCTAAAATATATAGGTTCATATGAATGGGGATGGAAAATAAGGATCAATCACACAAACCACAACCCACTGCACAAGGGATTTTTAAGGTGGTTCAGTTTGCAAACCCGTAGACTTACATCCACCCCTGATCAAACCCGGTGAGGCTCTACCACACTGCAAACGTAGCAACAGGGATGAACCCTACACACACACATGCTGATACACAGCTTAACGAGGATGAACCCCCCCACACACATGCTGATACACAGCTTACATGAGGAGCAAGCTCCTCACGAGGACAAGGTCCTCACGCGGTAGAGCTACAACAATGGGAACGAACCCCAAAGAAGAAAAAAAAAGCACACAACACATGTTGCAAGTGCAGCAAACCACGGGGACAACTTCCCAAGACACACATGGCTGCATAGCAGCCTGTACCACTTCCTATCTCTAAACAGAGCACTGGACACACTGCTGTAAGCACAACACTACGCATTGAAGGATGGATTTGAAGTGTGAAAAGAAACCACACAAAACAAAGTGAAGAAAAATAACTATAGCTTCAGAAAGAACTCTTGAAGCATTGACAGCAGATCTAAAATCTATTCAAATCTTAACTCCCTTCTTCTTAGATTTAGGCTAGCTGCAAGGAGGGCTGCTCTCCTTTCTTTCTTCCTCTTCTCAGAACCTCTTCATGAAGGCTCAGGGTTGCTCTTGAGGCTAAGGGCTGCTCACCAGTTTCTCTTCTCTCTTTTCTTCCTCACAGATCTTTCTTTTGCAAGCTTAGGTTGTCTCTCTTCTTTTCCCACTCTTTTCTTTTCTAAGGCAATAGCAGCAGCAACGTTTCTTCATGCAGAGAGCCGCTGTTTATAGATGATATTGTGGAGAGTTTTCCCTCCTAAGATCTGCAATTTGATTGGCTAGAATAAATATAAGCTTCTTTGGCATAAACCTCTTCCCTGGCAGTTTTTGATTGGTCCAGCATGATAATAGGGGCAGAGACTATTTCCAGATCTGATCTTCTGCCAGGTTCTTTTCACAGATTGTAATTTGATTAGCCCATGGGAAAAAGGTGGTTTCTGTCTGGAGCAATTTTCTAGATCTGCTCCCTCATTGGCTCAGGACAGAAAAAGATGGTCCTCTATCCTAGGTGCTTTTCAGGGATGAAATCCCATTGGTTGACTGCAGAGTCAAGGACATCATGAAAAGTGACATTTCCTAGATTTGATCTCTAACAAATCCTTCACACAAAAAAGGTGTTTTGACTGTCTTATGATAGAAAGGTAGGATCTCTATCCTGGGACCTTTTCCAGACCACGAATTGCATGTCTTGGCAACTTGCGATATTGACATGGAGTGAGAAATCACGTGTTTAAACAACTAGAAATTTGGTCAAAAAAATCTTCATGTGCGTCGACGCACCAAGTGCCCTACGTCGACGCAACTTCTATTCTTCTTGAGCTGCTGCAAGCTTGGCCGGTGTGTGTCGATGCAGCTAGGAGGGTGTGTCAACGCATCCTTTTAAGATGCGTTCGAAGCAACTTCTGTGAAGCCTGTCCTGTGTCGACCTCTTGTAAAAATAATGTCGACACAACTGAAGGGTGTCCCCTGTAAGCTGTTGCCGGAGCTGAGTGGGGTCGACGCAGCCTGTGAAGAAGCTCTTAATGCATCGATGCACTCGTTGATGAGCGCTTGAAGCAGCCTTGCTGGTGATCATTCAAAATTAACGTAGTTGTGAAATGGGGTTGGCACAACTTGATGAGCACTTGAAAGGGCTTCTAAAGACCATTCTAGAGTCGACGCAGTGAGGGGATGGAGTCGATACACCCTTTAAGAGGTTCACTTGATTTAATCTTTCATGTGAGCAAATGAGTCGACACACTCAACAACATGATGTGCTTGGAGTTGATGCAACTTGTTCATTTTGGTTCTTCTCTTTCTTATAAGTTTATTGTTGACCAACTGGCCAGATCTTTCTTGGTTTCTGTGCATCTAAAGGCCTTTGCACCTTGGGCTTCTTTCAATCTATGTTGCCATATGACTAGAGCTTGAGTTGACTTGCCTGCTTTCACTCAATCTTTGTCTTCTTGAAATTTGACTTCCTTTGCAGCTGTTGAATTCTATTGTCATTCTTTGACATGATCTTAATGCATGTTGACATCATCAAAATCACATTAGACTCATGAATGAGTCATAGTCAGACATCATCAAAACCTGGGACACAATAATTCTCTCCCTTTTTGATGATTGTAACTATGAGTCATTGATGACATTAAGAAGCAAGTAGATGATGGCATTAAAAGTAACATTCAACATGATAAGCATGATCACACTTCAATGTCAATGGAAGAACAGGTTCTGAGATCTGAGTTGCAAGCAATGCGTGATTGTAATCCCTCCACTGCTCGCCACTGGATTGTAAGAAAACAAAGGCCTAATATCTATGGTTTTTCTTTTGTACTATACTTACATTTCTCTAACCCTTCAAATTCTTTGGGGCATGTTCATTTTGCTAAGGTCCTTTAACCACGATTTATTAGATTATTTGTAACAATAACACTACAATTTCTTTCTTTCCTTTCTTTTGGTTTTAACTCTCCTTTTACAACATGCCATAGTCATACTCCATGTTGGGAAAATACTTAAGTGATGGTTAATGAATTGATGGCTTTTGTGACTAATCTTTCCCCTATTTCTTCCTGGTATATTATTTTTATGTTGAATTGCAATTTTTTCTTTGGCTGATTTAACCCCAAACAATTTTTTCTGATGTTGCTAGATCTAATTATTTTGTGGTGGAAGGCCTAGGGTTGAATTTTGATGTCAAGATTTGAGGTTAGGATATTAAATATTGTTTGTGTAGTTTTCTCAAGTTCTCTGAGACATCACTTGATGGTTTAGGTATTCAAGTAGTGAAAACATACAAGAAAACAACGTCCAGTTTATGAACTTTGTTACTTGTGAGATGCATTGAGAGAGAATAGAATCTAATACATTTGTGCGATAAATACGCACCCTCCCTTTCTCTCTCCTCTCTTTTTCCATCCATTCCCTCTTACCTCTCTCCCCATCAAAACCTGTGTGTTTGTTACAGGAACAATGTAACACTACCAGTACAGTAATTAGTACTGGTTACTGCTACTGTAATGCTGACTGTAACATCATGCCATTGTAATGATGGCTGTTGGTTGCTGATATTCCAGTAACCTACATTTTTAATTGCAACATCACATCATTACGGACTTAATAGCAACTCCCTCCGATGTGCATGTGTGTGTGTGTGTGTGACTAACATCATGCTGTTGTTATGATGGCTGTTAGTTACTGATATTCCAGTAATCTACATTTTTCATTGCAACATCATATTGTGACAGCAACTCCCTCTGGTGTGTCAGTAATGGGCAATTAATTCTGCTCCCTTCATATGGACTTATAATTAAGCTTCCCTCGGAGATATCAGTTACCGAGTAACTTTAACTCATTTGCACTTTTCCCCTATTTATACAAGGCCTTCCAGTGGCATAACATCTTAAGATTTTATTTTTTCTTTTAATTTGATGCCAATTTAATCCAATATAGACATGGTTTGCAGGATGGCTGGATCCAAAAAAAATGTCCAGGATTGGCTGGCATCAGTCAGGATAGACATGGGTTTTAACTTTTATTTTTCATTCAAAGGTCCCTGATTTGGCTGTTTTTGGCCTGTTTCTGGTGGATCCAGATCAAAATCAAGATCATAATTTGTACCAGCCAATTCAACTTTCTGATCCAATTTTGAATTCCTTGAGCGTAAAGTACCCTATATGCAGTGGCTAACCAATATATTGTTTTCTTTATGTCTTTCTTTTTATCACACATCTTTTGACTTAGGAATAATTGAGGATGATGTGATCAGTAGAGTCACACCATTCACAAAATCTGTCCTTCAGTCCTTTTCCCATCTAAGGATGGAATTGCTCTACTTGTCTCACATAGTGAACATTTTGCCTTGGGAATATGTTTCTAGATGGTATTATTTTTATGATTAAGGATTGAATTGCTCTGCGAATCTCATGTGATGATCATTTTGCTTCAACGGTATGTTTATGACACTAATTGCAAGTAGAGCATGACTTAACTTTTGTCTACTCCATACATAAAGTGGAATCCACCTATAGTATGAACTTGAATTATACATGTGCAGTATGCATGTAGAAGTTATTGCTCCATGCTAACCTATAGAGCCACAAAGCTGAGATGCAGCCATGGTTCTAAACCAAAATACCCTGCTAAATATGATAACTTGGCCATGTACTGAATGTAAATTAAGCTTGTTGATTGTACAATTTTATGAAATTGGTTAACCAAATAACAGTTGGCGATGGTAACAATAAGATAAATCGAGGTAGCATGGACAAGCAATCTGATCCAAGGACTTTTGTATGTGGAATAGATAACAGCTACACCTTGTCATGAAAGACGAAAGGTGTTGCTATCAGCCAGCACGGTGGAATGTATCCAAAGATTCACGGCACACACAGGTGCACCAAAGGGCAAAGTCTGGATTGCCAACTGTACAAGAGGGTTGAAAACTTCCTCCATCAAATGTAAACTGAGCTAAGGTGAAATCAAAGTCCAAGCTCACTGCTGAAAAGTGAGTTAGTGGGAATCAATATCAGGGAGTAGGATAAGAATCTCATTGCTAGCCTGTTGGGGGCCAAGTGGGGTAATTTCCCAATCAGGTACTTGGCTCTGCCACTTACTCCTGGCATCCTGAAGTCTTCTGATTGGAACGTGGTTGTTAAGAGAATTGGGGTTCGTATTGCTGCATGGAAAGGCAAGCTTTTGTCAGCAGGAGGCAGGTGGATCCTGTCCAAAACAGTTCTCCCTAACGTAGCAGTCTACTTGTTGTCCATTTTTAAGGCCCCAAAACAGGTGTCTGAAGATTGAGTCCCTTAGAGCAGCATTCTTTTGGAAAGGAAGAGGGCCAGGTGAGAAGAGCATACATCCAATGGCGACTGATGAATTCTAAAGACTTAGCACAAATGTGTCCCTCAGGCACACAGTCAAACACTTAGGAATAATTATAAGTTCGAACAGAAACCACCCACAAACTTGCTTCTAATGAAGAGCGCATAAATAGCCTGAGAATGGGGTAGAAGATATGGAAGTTCACACCACAAGCAAACCACTGCACAATAGATTTTTAAGGTGGTTCGGTCAACCAGACCTACGTCCACCCCTCAACCCAAACTAGAGTGAGGCTTCCCTTGCAAAGGCAAGAACCGCAGACTCAGTCTGCAACAGACGCTGCCAAATAGCTTGGACTGAGGGAGACAAATCCCTCAACCTAATCTTGCTACCCACAAGATCAGCACCCTAGCTCTGCTACCCAAAGAACTAGAGCTGAAGACGAATCTCCCTTCCTCCAAATCAGAGGGAAATCGCTAGTGACACCCCGTCACTAGCAACCCAGAGATCACAGACATCTCTTCCTCCACACTAGAGGGAAACCACAAGTAGCACCAAGTCACTTGCAAACCGGAGAGTAGTTCTCCCTTCTCCTGAGACCACAGGAGGGACCCCAACCTCAAGCCAGAGGATCGGCACATGTACCACCTTGGTTAGGATCATCATCATCATCATGGCTACTAGCCGAAGTGGAATCATCCCATGTTTGATAAACAACGGTGTCATTTGGAGAAGATGTTTCATCCCCCTCTTCTATGGTGTCCAAATCAGCAATGCCCATCGGATTTCTGCTTGTACTTTTCGAGGTGGACTTCTTTGATTTTAATTTGTGCATTTTTTGGCTGGAAGTTGAAATGATGCTGATAATGAATATGATCTAACTCACCTTCAGCCCAAGCTCGATCATTTGGATCAAATTCTGGTTCACCTATTGCCACCCTTGCATCGACCCATGAGTGGAGAGGATTCTCTTCATAAACAATATCATCCTAGTCTATGGGCTCTTCGGTTCTTATAGGTTGTGTGGTTGGTCGTCCCATAGCATCATCTCTCCACCTTGCTTCTTCCATTTGTCCTTGGATCCATTGGAGGTTCTTTATCTTCAACTGCATGTTGTAGTGGCAAAACACAAGCTGCGCCAACCTTGAGGATGTGAGCCTATTCCTTTGCTTTGTATGAATTAAGGAGAAAGTGGATGAATTTCTCTCACACCCAGATGCGGATGTTGTTTGGCTTAAGACCTAGATAGTAACATATGCTAGATCCTCATATCTAGGGGTCTTGCCATAATCCATCCACCAATCAGTTGAACATTAAAAGTTTGTTTGTAATTAGTAGATGAATATGATGTGCAAGATTTAGACCAATGAAAAAGAAGTCTAAAGATGGCTTAATAAAATCTACCGGGGCTAAGTAACATCACTGCGCTTTGTGCACGGTGAGTTGCAAAATGAGTTAGTTTAAGCTTGTAGTCATTCATCTTGTTGCTTGCTATAATTGCACGATCTTCATCATCTAGCATGCATCGAACGACATTCTTTGTCCCATTTAAGTCATCATTCTTCACATTTGGACCATATTGATACCGCGGGTTGAAAAGTAACCTACACATTGGAAGAGTTGTGTCAATAATGACTTAAGATAGGAGAATAGATATATATGGACATTTTGTTTTGAAAATACCTGTGGTATGGAGATCATGGTGGAGAGTTTTGTCCCACCTTTCATCCATTATGTTCCATCACTTTAGATATGTTCTAGGGTTGGATTTTTGAATCTCCTCTTTTGCTCTCTTTATTGCCTAAGTATCCCATGTCGGCCTTCTTATCACCATCCACAATTCTCAAGGCTTTGACAATTGGTTCCACCACACTAAGAACCATCTTAATGTCTTTCTATAGGCCCCTATTTTTAATCAACTCTTCCACTTTCTTCCCCTTGGTTCGGACATCTTGTTTTGCATGGACACCAAGCCACTCTTCGCCACCCTTTGAGGATACCATCTGCAATAAGGGACGCCGCTGAGAATGTAGACTCTCCAAAGATATATATATAGAGGCAAACCGAGTTGCCCCCTGACGTATGAGTTCCCTCCCTCCAGTGTGCTCGCGCATCAACTTAAGGGCATAATTATGATTGTACACATAGGTTGTGATGAATTGAGCAGAAGCCACAGTGCTTGCTATCTTTTCATCCTTGCACATGTCCTTTAACATCAAGTCTATAGAGTGTGCAGAACATGGCACCCAATATAGATGTTCTCGCTTCTCCATCAGCATGTGGCTAGCCAATATGTATGATGCTGCATTATTTGTGACAATCTGCACCACCCTATGTTCTCCAACTTGTTCAACCATTTCATCCATCAACTTGAACAAGTAGTCGACATTTTTAATATACCCACTACATCCACCGACTTCATGAAGATCGTCCCAGCTTGATAGTATACAAGAAAATTGATCATTGTCCTTCTAGTAATGCCTACACAAAATAGAGAATGAGAAAGACTAGATCAATATGATGATTGGTAATCTGAGTCTGTATACATGCAAAGACTTGAGACTATACCTTTCCACCCATCAGTCATTATTGTGTAGTCTCTCTCATCCCATATCCGCTGAAAGGACTTAACGTATTCCTTCAAGTCACTCTCCTAAGGTATGTAAGTGTTGTAGATTTCCTTCAGAGGATACTCTTCAGTTGGTTTGGGGACAATGTGAATTGCACAAGATGACATCAACAAACAATTTTGGAAGAATATTGATACGATTGTATGGGCTGGTGAACCAAGTCATTTGAAGTGGTGCTGATCATGATTAGTTGTAAATAGGTTATTCTTCGGTTGGCTTGGGGGCAACCCGAGTTGCACAAGAAAACATCAACAAATAGCTCAAATTTTCTGATTTCAAGTTTTTTTCAGTGCTAATCAGCTGTAAGATACTAAGGTGCCACTTGATCTACGCATTTGTAGACAGTCATAATCAGTGAGTGATTCCTTTCCTAGGCATGAGTAATTAATGAGAACTGTGATGTTCTTTCTTCAGAGGATGTGTTATTGCAAACAATTAGTGAATCCGATTGATTGTTGGAGGGTGAGCCATGGAAAAGACTTGAAGGGAATTGGCAGAGGTGATACCTTGTCAGGGATTACGATCGAGGGGGAAAATAGTGCATTTCATTAAGGTGATAGGAACCTTGATAAGTGGTGTTTTGCAAGCCCATTTGTGAGTGGCTTAGATTTTCAAATTTATTATTTTTTTGATCTATGCTTGTGTTCAATTTTTTCCTTTTCTTTTTTTACATTTTTTTTCTTAGCCTTGATGTGCAAAAATTAAATATGATGCACTTCCAAAGTCCATATCTTCATGGAACCTAGAAGCTGATGGAGAGGGAGAGGAGTGAGCGACAGGGGGAGAAAGAGAGGAATGGAGGAGGTGGAGCAAGAGGTGTCTGAAGACGGATGGAAACAAGTCAAGACAGGCTGGAAAGCAAGGGCGGCGAGGAAGACGGGGAGTCAAAGGGAGTACAAGATATTGCCGATCCAACATGACCTCTGCATTAGATGCCTGGAGAGAGGGCATTGGGCTAGAGAATGCAGAAATACAGTGAGATGCTTGCAGTACAAGGGAGTTGGGCATAGGAAGAGGTTTTGTAGGAAGATGGGAAGCAGCCAACATTCAGACCTACAAGAAGCTACAGAGGATGCAGAGGCTCACCAGGTGGAGGAGGATCCAAGGGGGAAAAGGAAACAGAGTGCTGTAGATATCTCATGGTTCCCTTTGGTGGTGGAGGGCAGGAAGAGATTAGAAGCTTGTGGGGTGGTGGTTGTCTAGGAAGGGGGCCAAGACAGGAAAGGAGCGGTAGAGGACTTCTTGAAGCGTACTTGGTAGCTTAACTCCTCGTGGATCAGACAGTTGAAGAATGAGGAACTCCTTGTCTGGTTCCCTAAACCGGAATGGAAGATGACGTGGTGCTTGCAGAAAGGAGAGACCCACAGCAATGGCCATCGCATGGTCTGGAAGCCGTGAGTGATGGAGACTGCTACTCGAGAAGTGAAGCAGGGGAAGCTGCTCTGGTGTAAGATGGCGGGGATACCACTTCATCTTTGGAACCTGGAGACATTTCATAGCATAGTCACACCCTTTGGGTTCTTGAAGAAAGTGGACAAGGAGACTCTCGACTGGGAGGACTTACAGTTTGCAAGACTCCTAGTAGAGGTGGACTCCCTGCTGCAAATCACTAAGGGGGTGCTTATCCGGGTGGGAGGGAGGAAATTCTGGATTATGGTGGTTGTGGAGCTTGGGGAGGCAAGCAGAAGTGCAGAGATGGACTCTATGGAGTGGACATGGGCAAAGGTGGTGTCTAGCTATCTGAATCTTTGTCGCAGAGCCGATGCACAGAGGCCGGAATCGGAGAGCTCACTCATGGAGAAGAACGAGTCCATCACCTGCAGGCACCCTGAGGGTGGGCCAAGTTGCTCCCCAACTCGAATGCGTCGAAAAATGGGGCTCTAACAGATCCTCTGGAGACGCTGTATCCTTCTAGGATACGGGCTGCCGAAGCCGTGTAGGGTCCGAGGATTGGCTCTCTGCCCCAGACAGATGGTAGGCCAGCGGCTGAGGATTTCTCTCGGTGGGAGGACCGAAGTTTTCACAGGGAATGTGAAAAGGCTCTATCAGGTAAGGGAGAAGTATAGTATCGGTCCCAGCGTGACCCGATACGATCCCAAGATGCTATTGCCCAGTCGGGTAAGTCCATCGGGTACCTGGATCCAGGTTTCCGGGCCAATGGCGGGCAATGGGTGTTGGGTAAGTCTTTGGGTCTTCTTCCCTACCTGTTGACTAACTCAACAGCTTGCGATGGGCTGCCCTCTGCCGTATCCCCAACCTAGCCAACTGGCTAGCTTATGGCAAGCACACGGTGGCCACGGCACCGGCGTCGGCAAGGAGACTGAGGCAGAAGGAACAGACGAGGGTGCGGCACCGCCCGAGATCACTGACACCGACCCTTCAACGGTGCTTTCGAGGACGGGAAGCATGAGGCGGGTGGCCTGGGGCCTCATACTCCCACCCTCCTGTCCTCTCGCCCCCACCAGTGGCAAATGCTACTCTGATAACCAGTCAGCAGCGGAAGAAGCAAGCCTTGTGGGGCAGCCTCAGGTGCAAAGCCTCTCCTCCATAATTTCAATGGACGATGGAGACGTCTCTCCGAGACTAGTGGGAGGGGCTCCTGTGGAGGATAGCAGACACATACAGAGGGGGCCGCAGGAGCATGAGCATGGGCTGTGCAGTGAAACAGCAGTGTCTGACCAGAAGGAAGGGGATTCAGCTGTCTCCTATCAGTCGAAGGCGGTCATCCTCTGGGCTGACAGGGTCGACAGGATTTTGCCATGGGGAGAAGGGGGATCCGAGATACCACTGAACTGCATTAGTCCGCGATATGAAACAGAGTGGTCAGATCAATGCATAAAGGAAATTGGGCTCCTTGTGGGAATCTCCTCTGAAGGTAGGGAGGATTGTGTCATGAAGGCTTTGAAGAAATCAGAAGCGACCTCAATCTGCAGCTGAGTTCAAAGAAAAAAGGGCTCGGTGGTGGCATGAAGATTGGGAAAAGAGAGGTGACATTCTTGCAAAATAACAAACTGTGGGATGGCCTAAGACCAAAAAGTAGTGAGGGTAAGGGGAAGATAGTTGTATGTCACTGAAGATTTTAACATGGAATGTTAGCGGGTTAAAGGGGGAAAGGAAGAAGAGGTAGGTGAAGTCATTGATTCAAAGGCATAAGGTTCATGTGCCATGCATTCAAGAAACCAAAATGGACAGTTTGGACAGCTGGTACATGAGAGAGCTGGGTGGAGCTAGGTTTCTAAGCCGGCTGATGGGCAGATAGGAGACATGCTGGTTCTATGGAATGCAATGATCTTAGAGAGCCTGGAGGAAGTGGTTCATCAGTTCTCCATAACTATCAAATTTAAGCTCAAGAACAATGGGCTTAAATGGTTCTTCACTTGTGTATATGGCCCTGTGCAATATGATCTGAAAAGGGACTTCTTCTCAGAATTAAATGCATTGAGCATAGGGGACTCTGCACCTTGGTGGGTGGCTGGAGACTTTAATGTAGTCAGGGAACCGAGGGAGAGGCCCAACCAACACAGGTTGACAGAGGAAATGGGTATGTTTGAAAACTGGATTCGGGGTGCTATGATGATGGAGATGCAGATTAACTTAGTCTTCTTCACCTGGATCGGGGATGAGGAGAGGAGATCTCAGTCAAAGATTGATAGAATCTTCACAAATATGGAATGGCATCAACATTTCAGTAATGCTGAGGCCACAGGCCTTCCCAGAGTATTGTTGGACCACATTCCCCTCATCATCAACACAACAAATATCAAGAAACAAGCAAGACTGTTCAGATATAAAAGGGCTTGGCAGAGGCATGAGGAGTTTAAGGATCTTGTCACAGCTTGGCAGGCTGAAGTACCCAAGATCCTTTTTGCTTGTCTTACACTCAATAACAAGTTGAGGTGGGTCAAGCAAAAGATGCAAGTGTGGAGCAGGGAAACTTTTGGGGGAGCATCTGAAATTAGGCAAAGGTTTTTGCATGATATTGAAAATTTTGATATCAAAAATGACTAAGGGATGCTATCCGAAGATGAAAGAGAACAGTGGGCAGCACTCAGAAGAGAATATGAGGAATGGTCATTTAGAGAACAGATCAAATGGCAATAAAGAGCTTAGGAGCAATGGCTCAAAGAAGGAGACAAAAACAGACTATATTTTCATGTAATGGCAAGTGTCAAGCGAAGATCTTTGTGTATTCAGAGGCTGAAAGTTGGAAATGAAATACTTCATAATAAAATAGACATTCAGCAAGCAATACTTAAGTACTATGAACAAATGTTCAAAGAGGAGGAAGAGTGGAGGCCATACATGAGCAGTGAAAGCTTCAATAGGATCTCGGAATCTACAGCCATTAATCTCATCAAACCATTCACTGAAGAGGAGATTAGAAGCATAGTCTTAAGCATGTATCCGAATAAATCACCTGGACCCAATTTCTGGGAGGTAGTGAAGGGGGAGGTCATGGAGGCAGTCCTAGAGTTTCATAAAATCCCAGCAACAATGAGGTGCTTCAACTCCACCTATGTAGTGCTTATCCCCAAAGACAGAATGTGCTGAAGCTTTAAATGATTTTCGTCCAATCAGTTTGCTGAATGGGAGTTATAAAATTATCACGAAGGCCTTGGCAAATAGGTTGAAAGAGGTGATCAGCAATCTGATAGATGCCAACCGGTCTGCTTTTATATCTGGTAGATACATACTAGACAGCTTCATGGCTCCCCATGAGTGCTTACGTGAGCAGAAGTCATAAAAGTGAGATTTCGAGAAAGCATATGATAGAATTAGTTGGGACTGCTTATTCCATGCTTTCCACTGCATGGGGTTCAAAGATCAATGGGTGGAATGGGTCTGGAGCTGTGTTCAGGCGGCCAAGTTTTCTGTGCTGCTGAATGGATCATCTCATGGTTTCTTCGGAAGCTCGAGAGGGCTGAGGCAGGGGGACCCATTATCACCTCTGCTCTGTCATTGTAGGGCAAGTGTTGAGTACTATGTGGAGGATAGCAAGGGCATCAAATCTGATCAGTGAGGTCTCTGTTGGGAGCGGCCAGGAGGAGGTCACACACCTATAGTTTGCAGATGACACCATTCTCTTTGCTTCAACCGATTTGAATAAGATTGTGAACCTAAGAATTTTTTTAAGATTGCTGGAGGCTGTTATTGGACTCAAGATAAACCTTCTGAAAATGAACTGGTTGGAATTATTATCAAGGAGGAAGAAAAGGAACTCATTGCTAATCTTCTAGGGGCCAAATGGGGACAGTTCCCAATCAGATACCTGGGATTGCCTCTCACTGCGGGCAACCTGAAGTCTTCTGATTGCAATGTGATTGTCAAGAGAATTGGTACCGTATAGCTGCTTGGAAGGGAAGCTACCGTCAGCTGGCAGCAGGTAGATTCTGTCCAAAGCTGTGTTGCCTAATATAGCAGTTTACTTTCTGTCCATTTTCAAGGTTCCAAAACATGTCTGCATCAATATTGAGTCTCTTAGAGCATCATTTTGCTGGGAAGGAAGAGGGCCAGGTGAAATTAGAAGGGCATACATCCAATTCCATGGAAGTTTGTATGCAGGTCTAAGGAGGAAGGTGGAGTGGGTTTGATGTCAATTGAAGCTATAAATGAAGCCCTATTATTGAAATGGTTGTGGAGGGCAGATATGCAGGAGTCAGTCCGGATCCTAATTCTTGGGCCGGATTGGGCGGTCCTAGTCAATCCGTTCAAATGAATTTCAAATTCCTGGCCGATCAGATCAATTTTGGGTCTGGCCGATCGGATCCTGATTCTTGGGCCGGATTGGGCGATCCTAGTCAATCCGCTCAAATGAATTTCAAATTTCAAACTGGGATCAGCCAGGATTGGCCCAGATCGGATTGACTCGGCCTCCAGGATGCTGGCCTGACTCGGCCAGGATTGGACTAGGATCAGCTGATCCGGCCAACCTAGACCAGTTTTGGACCGGCAGATCCGAGTCCGATCCTCGATCCTTCCTTTCTTGGTCCACATTGTATAGCTGTTTAGCATATAGTAGGTATGTTGATATGTTGTGCCCAGGTAGGCATGCATATATCTCATTCTGTATACAGTAACTTCAACCGGAGTTTCCAGACCTAGAAATCACTTTTCATTTTTTATTTTTTAGATTATCCATACTATATCATGTTTGTGCGGCTTGTGCCATAATGCACATGTAAGAATAATCCTCTCATCTTGGCATCAAGACCTTGGGAAGAATTTGAAGCAATGCTCCTTGCAAAAGAGTCCTTTATAAGGCAAAGTACCATGACACTCACACTAATTGGACAAACATTCACAGTGAGATAGCACACACATGAATGCTCACATACCTTCGTTTACCAATGATTAAACATGCAGAAGACTTGCCATGTTATTCCTATCAAGTGCAAATCAATACTAAGATTGTGAAGGCAACATTGCATCTTCTGCTAGAATGCAATATGAAAAATACCAGAAGACATACTATTCTGATCACTAAAACAGAAAGTACATGCACCAATAAGAAGCCTATTCACTTGCAATGAGCTGGAGATCCCAAACAGGAGTGTGTTAAAGATATCAGAAAGGCAGGTAAAATGATGATTATCTTAAGGAATATGCCCTTCATGTTATATAATGAAGAAAGGTACACGAGTACCCACCTTTCCCATTATCACCAAAGATGACCACACGTTGCAGAGAGCCTTGTCCAGGATAAGGAGAATAGGGGAATCTACTCACAGGTGTAGATTATAACAACACACCAGATCAGAAAACTACTGGAATTCATAGAATAGGGGGATCTACTCACCGGTGTAGGAAGGTGATATTTCTAAATCTGGGATGAACAAGGATGACAAGTTTCATTTCTTCCATTCCATGAATGCAAGTACACAGATAGCTCAACCTTAACATGGAGGACGGTCTTACTTGAAATCTGACGGCGAGAAAACTCCAATCCAGTCGCCATCTGCTGGGTCTGAATTGTTGTCCTGTACAGTGACCCAAGCATGACTCTGCCCCTGAAACAAAATGCCAATTTAAGTGATTCTGAGAAGCCTTAAGATCAAAGACACCATCCAGTCAAATAAACTAATCACATTGCCAGTTTGACACTGGAAGCATACAAGGAGAGCAATTTCCATATCCCTAAAACCGATTTCCATGCCCTTTCTGATGAGAAGGAAGGGAATAACAAACTAAAAAGTTCGGCTTCCTTGCCATCTGATCTAAAAAACAGATGTTAGGAGGATCATCGAACTTAAAAGTTCGAACTTTCTTACCATCTAAACTAAAGAAAATACCGCAGAAGAACGTAGCAAAAAGGGGCATGACACGCTAGCATTTGTCATGCTTCGGGATTTGAGAACTGCATTATAAACTGACAGCAAGCAAGAGAACATTATGATATGAGCCAAAACAACAAGAGCAACTTGCTTCTGCACATTACACATGACCAACCAGAGGACAGAATGGAAGTTCCCACTAGTTGGACTTTACCCACAAAAGGGTCACCCCGAGGGGGGGTGGGGGTAGTACATTCAACCCAAGCACCACGGGAGAAGCTGTCAGAGAGGCCGAACCCTGAAGGGCAAGTGTAGTCCTGCGAATTGCGATTCTAGAACGAGGCTGCACCCCGCCAGACTCTGCCCAGAGCATACTGTCAGCAAGACCAGAGAACAGGGCCGCATCATGCCTGCAAACTGAACAGGAACATAACAAGCCAAGAGAAGGAACAGGAGAAAAGGAGTCAGCAGCACATCAACATCCTGGGTGTTTTAGCCAGTGGGAGCACCAATCAGTATGATCATTTAGCATCACTAAGCAGCCATCCTAATCACCGCACACTTGCATAAACCAGACAACAGATATGGGCATGGGAAAGAACCCACCCACTGATAAGACTGTGATCAAAAAGTTGTCTTTCTTTCTTTCTTTCTTTCTTTTTTTCCTCACACAACACAGAGAAGAAGCCAGAGGGGACTGGAGTTGACCAACGACAGAGAGGACGGCAACTTGAAGTAGTGACGTTGTTGGCCTCTGGGTACGGTTGCGATGGGCATCATCCAGGGAGGGGACTGGAGTTGACCAACGACAAAGAGGACGGCACATTCCCCTGTGCCAGCAAGCCATGTAGATCTCTGACAAGCCTCTTACATGTGCTGACGCAACACGTTAAAAGGGCAGTGTATCTGCATCTCATCAGATGAGATCCCCTTGTCTTGACCAAAATGCATGAGGCACACTGATTCACCTACGTGAAATGTACAAAGTACAAGTAATTGATTTTTTTCAAAAAAGAAGTTAAACAGAATCTTCTTATCAAGAGACCTATCCGGTCCAGATAGGCCCCAAGGAGGGACCTATCTGGACCTAATAGGTGGATTGAGAAAGAGGGCGGGTGACCCCAGGTAGGTTCCCCCCATCTTTGATTTTTTTTTTTCCAATTTTTTTGGCTCCAACACTTATGCTCCATTACATGTATTCTACAGTTTCTGACGTTTACAGGTCTCCCAAGCCATCACCACTACTGCAGCAATGGCCCTTAATTCGGTCAAATGCTGGTAAGGCTGAGGCCAGAGCAAGAGGGTGACTGAGTAGGAAGGCAGGGGAATCGAGAGGAAAAGCATAGGGGAGCTCGGGAGGAGGAGCGAGAGGGGAGGCAGGGGGTATGAGAGGGGAGATGTGATGATAGGCAACTTGGGGGTAGAGATCGAATGAGGGTGAAAGCAATGATGCTGTTTCACAAACAAAACAAAGTAAAAGGACAGATTCTTCCTGTTTTCTTCACACCAGGTGCTTCAGATGCCTGGAGCAGGGGCATTGGTGGCAAATCGCCGCAATGCTCTTGTATGTTGGAAATGCAGAACAACAGGGCACCAGAGGTTTGTTTGTGATGCCAACAGTCCTTCACTGTTGGAGTAGACTGTTCCTGGACCAGCATTCCACATTCCTTGGTTTCAACATTTTCAACATAATCTAGCTTCTTTTAACAGATGTATCATTGGCACAGTCGTCTATGGAAGGATGAGCATAGCTGCTATTAGGGAGGATCTTCGGAGACAGTGGCCAAAGGCTAAGACATGAAACTTGCAAAGATTAACGAGAATTCAATTGCTGTTTGGGTTGCATCACAGAAGATCATGGAGTAAATTCCAAAATTAGATGTTTTTATTTGAGGTGCTTTTATATACAGTGGGCACCGTGGACGATGGCAACTGGGACTGTGCCGGGCATCATCAGGTGAGTTGGCATGGTGCAGGGTTATGGGCATCCCACTTCTATGGAATGTTGAGGATTTCAATGCTTTAGTGGCTCCTTTCCGTATGCTGAAGAAGATTTGATGAAGCAAGTAGGAGATAACAAAATCTTCAGTATGCTAGGTTGCAGGTGCAGCTTGAAACAGGTCACTGTATTCCAGAGTACATTAAGCTGAGGTGGCTTGCAAGATGCTTGTGTATTCAGATGGTAGTGGAGAATTCAGGGTATTAGAGAATTCAAAAGGGACTTCATACTGGACATACCGTGAAGTCTTTGCCTTGGCATACAAGTACTGGCAGGAGATAGATGAAGGTGGGGACAGGAGGAGGAAGATGATGAGTCGGCCTGGTGTAACTCGATCTTAGTCGCACAACTCAGTGGTGGGATAACCCAGACCTGACAGTTGGCCCCATTCTGAACCGGTGCTCAACCCGGTCCAGGGAACTTCGGTTCGTACTCACCCTGAGGACATAGGTACCCTCGGTGTTGAGCTAGCTACAGAGGATCCACAAATAGACACTCCTGTCAACACAGGGGAAAGAGAGTGGAAGGAGGCTATTTCGGCTTTTGTTAGTCAGGTGGTTGAGGGCTCTCATAAGGAGATGGAGCGTGACAGAAGGAGGAGATCAATAGCCATCAATCATCATCAGGAGAGTATTTCAAAATCGGCAGCGGAGGACCAGGAGGAGCTTAATCTCTTGCAGATTCAAATTTGGGAAGATAAAGAGGTTTCACCGATGTTTCAGGAGAATCTTCAACAACCAGTGCGGACAAAGCAACGCCCTCATCTGATTCAGAAGGAGAAGACACCAGAGGATCGTCATCAGGAGCTGCTGTTAGATCCAGAGCTGGCAAATCCTATAGATATGGAATGTATGTGTCAGCCTCTTTCCTTCTTCCTTCCGAAACCTCCGTCCTCCTCTCAGCTTCCAGAAGCGACTGTAGGCAGTTTTGGAGCTGTTATTCCCTCCTCGAAGGGGAGCAATGGAGGGGCGGTCTTTGGCGGCTGTGTTGTCCAAGATTCCAGCCAACAAAGATGCCTTCTTCCCAGACTGGAGCAATGAACTAATTGAGGAAAGGGCTGCAGCACTGGGCCTGGATATTCATAATAAGGTAGGTTAGCTCAGGAAGGTCTGAAATATTCAACATGAGCAGTCTAACAAGAAGTGGAAGGGCCAAAGAGAGCTTAAAGGTCTCAAACTAGATAATGTTAAACATTTTGAGCGGAAAACTTCCAGAAAGGAGAGATTGCAGTGTTCATGATGAAGTTCCTCTCTTGGAATTTCAAAGGGCTTCACCTGACTACACGGTGATAGCAGTAAAGAAATTGATTAGTAGAAAGAAAGTGGATTTGCTGTGTCTTCAGTGATGGAAAAGACGGACTTGTTTTTGCCAGAAGATTGACTGGTTTTGTTGATGTGGATTTGCTTTTCAGAAGTTTTTTGGGATGTTCAGGGTGTATTTTACTGGCCTGGAAATCTGATTTTCGGAAGGGGTCTTTGGTGTTGCTGGGCGATTCCTCTCTAACAACAAACTTGCAGAATACACCTTGTCTGACCAAGGTGTGGACATTGACTGTTGTTTATGGGCCTGTGCTTAGTACTGAGAAAGATCTGTTTTGGTCAGAATTATATCAGAATTATCAAAGGACTCAGAATATGTGGTGTGTTGTTGGTGACCTTAACGAAGTGAGACATCCTGCAGATAGTGAGCCCCGCCGCTTTTGCGGCCTCTTGACCCTTCGGACCCCGAAGGTCGTTCAGCAGGGCTTCCGCGTCCAGTTTATTTTCGGCATGGCTGGCGACGCAAACCGCATAAATCGCGTCCATCCGAATGCCGGCGGACAGGGCGCCGCGGCGTCATGGACCGGCCGTCTGCCTTGTTGCGCGCGGCCCGCTTCTGGTTCTATCAGAGACCCGGGAGCCGCGCCGGACCGGCGCGCAGGAGAAGGGAGACACGCGTGAAGGCAGGGGTTTTCGCAGGCGCAGCATTCGCTGTCCTGGCGGCGGCGCCCGTACTGG
Source organism: Amorphophallus titanum (assembly GCA_024336825.1). Lineage (NCBI taxonomy): Eukaryota > Viridiplantae > Streptophyta > Magnoliopsida > Alismatales > Araceae > Amorphophallus > Amorphophallus titanum. The sequence goes on from JANBPO010009603.1 coordinate 41,764,973, forward strand.
CGGCCGACAAGACGCCTGAGTTCACCACCATCCTGCTGGAGAAGGTGGTGGAGCGTACCCCCGACCAGACCTGGGCCAAGATCGGGCCCTATTGCGCCATCCAGCAATGGCTGGACGTGCCCTGCCAGGTGACGACCGGCAACAGCGTGGGCGTGGGCACCAACCGCCGCCTGCGCGGCACCACCGATGAGGTGATGGTGGCGGTGACCTCGCACTCCTATACCTACGCCCAGCCCCAGTCGCCGATCTTCTATCACGGCACCCTGGCGGTGGAGCCGCTGGACCGGGGCCGCAAATCCAAGATCGTCTACACGCTTTTCTATGATGTCTCGCCGCTGACGACGCCTGAGGCGCGCCAGGCCGACCGCAAGCAGCGCACCGACCGCTTCAGCGCCGCCCTGGACAAGATGAAGGAGATGGCGGAAGCGCCGTAAGTCATGATCGACATTCTGCAATTTGTGCCGCTGCGTCCCGAAGTGCAGCGCGAACTGGAAGCCCGCTATCGCGTCCACCGCAAGGACAGACTGGACGAAGTCGCCGCCATCGTGCGCGGGGTGGTGACCAACGGCCATTCCGGCCCGCCGCCCGAAATCATCGACCGGCTGACCAAGCTGGAAGTCATCTGCTCGGCCTCGGTCGGCTATGACGGCATCCCGGTGGAATATGCCCGCTCCAAGGGCATTCCCGTCACCAACACGCCCGAAGTGCTGAACGACGATGTCGCCGACCTCGCCATCGGCCTGATGATCATGACGGCGCGCAACCTGCTGGCGGCGGACCGCTATGTCCGCCAGGGCCTGTGGCCTACAGAATATATGAGAGGCACCACTTCAACGTGCGTCTCGAAAAGGTCGGGGATATGCGGATCGCCGGCTTCAACCAAAAATGTGAGGTGTCGATGGGAGTAGCGGAGTTCACGCTCACCCTGGCAGATTTCACTACAAAGGTGCAGTTCCATGTCATCGACTCCCGCACCTCATACAAAGCTCTTCTTGGCCGTCCATGGCTGCATGAAAATATGGTGGTCCCCTCTACACTCCACCAGTGCATCAAATATAGCCTTGAGGGAAGGGAAGAAAGGATATTTGCTGACCTTCACCCGTTCGAGGTATTTGAATGCCACCTGGCAGACGCCAATCTGTATGCAGAGCAGTCCCAGATTAGCTCTGAAGCCAAGACCCCCCTGGGGGCACGGAAGGCCGCGCCCGGAGACAGCTGGTATCCACCACCGCCACGCGGGTATGTCAAGCCCAAGGCAGTCTCCCACATCACAGTTTCTGGGAACGTCGGCAGAATAGCACCGCCGGCCTTATACCCCGAAGCAAATGAAGCTAGGATCGACCAGCAGCCTGACCACATCAAGGTCCCTGACGGCCTGATCAAGCCAATCCCCAGCCTCGAATATTCTACTGTCGAGCCCTTCAAAGCCTGGGAGGTGGCGCAGATAGATGGGCCGGATAGTTTGTTCTACACGGCTGAAGAACACCCTATTCGGGAGGACGAGGACTGTTGTCTACCCGAGGATATTGAAAACCCGGCAGTCCCCGTTCGGAGGCTGACATTTACCACTGACCGGATAGCCAGGATGTTTCAGAAGCAGCACATCCCCTCCGGCCAATCTCGAAGGGACCAGGAAGCTTTCCAGAAAATGTGGCATCCTGCAAGCCTGGACAAAGAACTGAGGCGAATCTCTCAGCACCCGGGGTTGGGCTTCATCCTGGAAGAATATTATTACAGTGGAAGATATGAGGTTGACACTATCTCCGCCTTCTACTCTACTGAAGACAGCTCTCTGGGGGCAACCTTTGATGACTATCCAGCGGAAGCTGAAGATGCGGAGCCAGTCTAGCTCCTCAGTCAGAAGACAGAGACCGTGATCCCTTGCCAATGCTGGAGTCAGGCCCATCCCGAAGAAGCAGCTCTCCAAGCCTAATTTGACACGGCCAGCAACAGCGAAGCCGAAGACATGGGAGAGACAGGGACTCCTCCCGCTAGCAAAATACTGTCCATAACAGCATCTGTGCCCCTCCTACCAATCGGGGAGACCTCAACTTGCCTTGATCAAAAGGTGTATGCTGTCAAAGAAGAAAAGGCTGTCTCCATAAAAGATCCTTTGGAGGGCCAAATAACACTAAGTGAAGAAATCAAGGTCCTTGACCTTGAAGATGATGTTCTAGAATTCATCGACCTCCAGCCAGCCCCTCCGAAAATAGAAGATGGAGGCCAGGCCACGGTCGATGAGTTAATAGAAGTTAACCTGAGGAGCAAGGAGGACCCTAGGCCCACCTTTCTCAGTGCCCAGCTGTCCACCAGGGAGCAGGAGCAGTACATCCGACTGTTGCAAGAATATCGGGACTGCTTTGCCTGGACATACAAGGAGATGCCAGGATTGAGCCCCGCAGTTTCACAGCATGAGCTGGCAATTAGCCCGAAAGCCGAGCCGGTGAAGCAATCGTCGCGGCGTATGAGGCTGGAGCTTATCACTCAGATCTGCAAGGAGGTAGACAAGCTCATCGAGGTGGGGTTTGTCGAAGAAAACCAATACACCACGTGGCTGGCGAATATCGTCCCCGTGAAAAAGAAGAATGGTCAGATCCGGATATGTGTTGACTTCCGGGACCTGAATAAAGCCTGCCCCAAAGATGACTTTCCAGTGCCAATTACGGAAGTCATGATTGATGCTACGACTGGCCACGAAGCCCTGTCATTCATGGACGGGTCATCCGGCTACAACCAAATCTGGATCGCGGAGCAAGACCGGGTGCACACCGCCTTCCGGACCCCCAAAGGCGTCTACCATTACAAGAGGATGCCGTTCGGGTTGAAGAATGCTGGCGCAACTTATCAGCGCGCAATGACCAAGATATTTGATGAGCTGCTCTACCACAAGGTCGAGTGCTACATAGATGATCTGGTGGTCAAAACCAGAAGGAAAGAAGACCATCTGCAAGACCTCCGGATTGTGTTCCAGAGACTGAGGCAGTATGAATTAAAGATGAACCCTATGAAGTGTGCGTTCGGGGTGTCGAGCGGAAAATTCTTGGGATTCATTGTCAGATATCGGGGGATCGAGATAGACCCCGCAAAAATCAAGGCAATCCAGGAGCTGCCAGCACCAAGGAGCCTCTCTGAGCTAAGGTCACTGCAGGGCCGCTTGGCTTATATCCGGCGGTTTATTTCCAACCTGTCGGGGCGATGCCAGCCATTTCATAAATTAATGATGAAAGACGTCCCCTTCTACTGGGACGAAGATTGCCAGACAGCCCTCGACAAGCTGAAAGACTACCTAAAGACCCCTCCTGTGCTGGGCGCACCAGTGAAGGGTCGACCGCTGATACTGTACATAGCGGCCACCCATAACTCTCTGGGGGCAATGCTGGCACAGAATAATGAAGAAGGGAAAGAGCAAGCCCTCTATTATCTCAGCCGAAGACTGGTGAGGACTGAGGACAAAAGTGATTTTTTTCATTACTTTCCAAATGAAGAAATGGGGTCCTATATATAGGCAACCCACATTTTACAATAAGCCCCTTACAAAAGACATAATGACACTAACCCAAAGGGAAGGGGGCGCCCTTGGGCTTGGCCCAACGAATTGGGCCCAACAACAACATTAAGCCACTAAATGAAACACAAACATAGGGAAATAAGCCTGAGACCTAGGGACATGACTCTAATAAAAGGGAAAATACATCAAAATGACTCAACTAAAATACTCAAAATAGATAAAGGGACCCAAATAACATGATGCTCGAGCTCAATCCAATCTCGGGTGTGTGGACGACCCGAGCCAAAGCGAGGTAGTGGTGATGCCTCCATCATTTTCATACCGAGGGATTACCCGATTTTGCTTGGGACGCCCTTGCGGGTTTTCAACCCAGCTGGGTTGATGGTAATTTTTGCCCCCAGTGGTCCTGCGATAGGAGCCGACTAAGGCCGCTGGGGTATCTCTATTTTTTTTTGAACCCCATTTTGATATTGTTTGTTTATTTTTTTTTGAGGATGTTTGTCCGTAGCGGGATGCTGTTGAGGGACGCATTCGAAAACTGGAGGGTGTAGGTAATTTGGCATGGTTTTACCCTTACCCTCAAGTTTTTACGAGTTCTGGGACCTGCGAGGCCGAGGGATGTGTTGTCCCAGCCAAGTGTGGTGGGGAATACTGGATCAGATGTAGAATACAAGATTATGTGATGGTAGAGATTTGGAGTTGACTGGAACTGGCTTCTGCTGGCATAGCGGCTCGCATGCCGCGTGCCGACTGGTATCGACAGGAGACTAGAGCGAGTGATGCAGAGGGAGGCTGGGAGGTGTCAAGCCACCGGCTTGGAACTGTGGGTTGACAACCAATTGATGCGGGAAAATTCCGCAACCTACTGGAGAGTAGGTAAAGGCCACCCTGACTGGTGGGGAAGAGAAGCTTTCCCATTATCGGCCGCAGCGCCCTTTCAAGTTTTCACCAGAGCCGACCCCCTTTAGCTTTTTCTGACGCGCCCTTGTGGGTTTTCACGCCAAGGGGTTTCCCAATTTTGCCTGAGATGCCCTTGCGGGTTTCGCCATAGTCGAGTTGTTGGCCTTTTTGCCCCCAATCGCCTCCTCGTAGAGGGGGACGACTGGGTCTGCCGGGACATCTCTATTTTTAGCCCCATTTTGTTATATATTTTTTTGTTTCACTTACCTGAGAGCCTGGCGGCTAAGCTGTAGTGGATGCAGTGGTGCCCCCGCTCTTGTCGCTGCGATGATGAAAGCGGGGGACTAGCTTCTGAGGGCGTCTGACGATGACTCTGGGAGGGGCCTCGTTGGCCCCTTGGATTGACTGGAGAGGAGGACTGGGAAGCGTGCCCGATTCGGCCTTCTTGGAGAGAAGACCAGTTCCGAAGGCTGAGACTGGGAGTATGTGCACTATCCGGTGTGGCGTGTGAACTCATGCTCTGGTGTGTAGTACAGCTTTATGTGCTTGCCATTGAGAGGCGAGAAGGGTCAGTGGCCCTTGTGGTCTATGACCATGTAGGCCCCACCCTCATAGGCGTCGCAGATGATGTAGGGGCCTCACCAATTCAGCTAAAGGTTTCCACTGGAATAGCCTGCCATGACTTCTCTTTCCTTGATCATGATGAGGTCGCCTTGCTTGAAGGCTCGCTGCCCGACGAGCTTGTCATAGACTCGCGCCATGCGTGCTTGATATATCTGTTGGTGTTTATAGGCTTCGAGCCATTTGCCTTCTAGATCGGCAAGATCTTCTAGCCTTCTCTGGTATTCATTTTCATCAAGGCCGGCCAAGCCGGTGTGTATCGCTACGCGGTAGGATGCTAACTGGATTTTGACAGGGATGATAGCTTCCACCCTATAGATGAGGGAGAACGGCGAGCATCCCGTGGGAGTTTTGTAGGCCGTTCGGTAGGCCCATAATGCCTTGGAGACCTTTTCACCCCAATCACATTTCTGATGGCTAACGATCTTAGCCAAGAGCTTGCAGAGAGTTTTGTTGAAGGCTTTGGCCAAGCCATTGGCCTGTGGGTTGTAGACTAAAGAGGTTCTCCAGTTGATGTGGAACTTGGCCACCAACTGGTATACGGCCTTGTTCTTGAATGGCGTCCCATTGTCAGAGACTATGCGACTGGGTGTACCGAAATGGTAGATAATGTTGTGTCGGATGAACCTGGTGATGAACTCGCCGGTGACTTCCCGTAGGGGAAGGGCTTCCGTCCAATGAGAGAAGTAGTCAGTGGCGGCCAGAATGTACTTGTGGCCTTTGGAAGATGACGGGAAAGACTCTGCGATGTCCATACCCCATTCGACGAATGGCCAGGTAGGGGCAGTGGGACGCAGTGGATTGCGAGACCTTCTGGGCACTGGGCCGAAGGCTTGGCATTGATGGCATGTACGAGCATACTGGACACAGTCCGCGTACATGGTAGGCCAATAGAAGCCTTTCAGCTTGGTGTTGTACTTCATTCTATCTCTGGCTTGATGGGCGCCGCATAGCCCAGAATGAACCTCGCGCATGATAGCTCGAGCCTTGACTGGGGAGACGCATCTCAAGAGAATGGACTTGTCCTTCTCGTGGACGAGTCGGTACAGGGAGTCGCCAATCAACTCAGTCGAGATCAAGTATCATACGTCGACCCGACGTCACACTTCTATCATCCATGTTCATTTAAAAAAATGGAGCTTAAAATAGAGGTGCCCCGCTAGACTTGTTTGGATATCCTATAGGACAACGGTAAAAATGGCTACAACCCAGCTACGGCGAAAACCCAAAAGGGCACTGTGGGCAAAATTGGGTATCCCGTCACGTGAAAACTCAAAAGGACACGTGGGCAAAAGTAAGAGGGGGCTAGCTCTAGTGAAAACTAGAAAGGGCACTTGAGTCAGTAATGTGGTAATGATAAAAAATTGATGAATGAAAACTTTTCCCACTTCAGCTACCGCTTGAGTCCCATGGGAATCCCTGTGTGCCACAAATACCCCACGTCCCACTGGCATCGACCTTATGCCTATGCGGATAATCAAACCAACCTTTGCTTTGGCATTTAGCCAATGCCGATGAATAAACCAACACAGATTCTCATCATCATCGGTGAGATTAGTTAACATACCATTAACCTGGACCTTTCATCTGTGTTAATGATTAAACCTACCTTTGCTTCAGTATTTAGCCAATGCTGATGAACAAACAAATGCTGGTCCTCATCATCATCGGTGAGATCGGTGAACATGCCATTAACCTGGACCTTTCATCCTCGTTAATGATTAAACCTACCTTTGCTTTGATATTTAGCCAATGCCGATGAACAAACCAACGCTGGTCCTCATCACCATCGGTGAGATCAGTGAACATACCGTTAACCTGGACCTTTCATCCTCATTAATGATTAAACCGACTCTTGTTTCGGCATTCAGCCAATGCCGATGAACAAATCAACGTTGATCCTTGTCATTATCGGTAGGATCAGCAAGCATACCGTTAACCTAGACCTTTCGTCCTTGTTAATTATTAAACCTACCTTTGCTTCGTCATTTAGCCAATGTCGATGAACAAACCAACATCGATCCTCATCATCAACGGAGAGATCGATGAACAAACCATCGACTCGGACCCTTCGCCCCCATAGATAAATAAACCCTTCTTTGCCTCGGCGTTTAACCCACGCCGATGAATGTGCTACTTTCAATCCTGGATCTAGTCGCTGGAGATCTTCCCGACTCACCCACGAATCCTCCGATGGAGGCCGACCCTTCCACCTGACGAGATAGCACTCGTACACCTTGCTCCTAGTGGCTGTGACCTGTTCATCCAATATTTGTTCAATTTACTCACGCTACTCTTGGCTAGTGACCTCTTCTCACGGGTGGAGACTCTCTCAATGGGGGGAGTGGGCTCAATATCTTCACTAGGTACCACCGTGGGACCCCTATAGGGAACCAGGTCGGCCACGTTGAATGTGGGACTTACTCCGTACTCCTCGGGAAGATCTATCTCATAGGCATTAGTGTCAATACGCCTTATAACCTGAAAGGGACCAGCCCCACGGGGCCTCAATTTAGAGTTGACTCCCGGGGAGAGCCTCTCCGTCCTCACCATCACAAAGTCACCCACATGGAACTCTTGGTGACGCCGATGAGAGTCAGCCTGCCTCTTATAGGCCTCATTCTTCTTGCTTATGTGCTTGCGAATTTCCTCATGCAATTCTCTAATGTGCTGGGCAAACGACTCGGCTGAAATAGACACCCTCGCATGCTGGGGAAGGGGAATGAGATCAGAGGGTTTCCTTGGCTTGTACCCATGCACAACCTCGAATGGACTCATCCCTATGGATTTGTTAACAGAATTGTTGTATGCAAATTCAGCTTGTGGTAGAATGAGATCCCAATTCCCTGGACGATCCTCAACCAGACACCTAAGGAGGTTCCCTAGACTCCGATTGACAACTTCGGTTTGACCATCAGTTTGAGGGTGATAGGCTGTGGAGAACTTGAGGAGAGTACCCATCAAGTGCCAAAGGGTCTTCCAAAAGTAGCTGGTGAACTTGACATCCCTATCGGAGACTATGGTTTTGGGTAACCCATGGAGACGAACAACCTCATCAAAGAACAATCGGGCCACATGGGAGGCATCGGAGGTTTTGGAGCATGGGATGAAGTGGGCCATTTTAGAGAATCGGTCCACTACCACAAAGATCGAATCATATTTCCTTTGAGTCCGGGGTAGGCCTAACACAAAGTCCATGCTCAAGTCTTGCCATGGACGGTCGGGGATGGGGAGAGGGGTATAAAGGCCGGTGTTTTACTTTACCTGTTTGGCCGAAGCACATGTGCGGCATTGGCCCACGATCTTGGCCACGTCTCTCTTGAGACTTGGCCAGAAGAATTGACCCTCAACTAAAGCAATGGTCTTATGGACCCCAAAATGGCCAGCTAGTCCCCCGGCATGTAACTCCCAAACCAAGAAGTCACGGAGTGAGGTCCGTGGTATACAAAGCTTTGGCCCCTTGAAGAGGAACCCATCCTCCAAGATAAAACCCTCATGTTCCCTGCTAGAATGGGTGGTCAAGGTGGTATAGATGTGCCCAAAGTCGGGGCAAGCAGGGTACTCATCCTTGAGCCTCTCAAATCCGGTCACCTCCACTTGGATAGCGGATAATAAAGAGACTCTCCTACTAAGGGCATCCGCCGCTCGATTCTCACTTCCCGCCTTGTGTTTGATGACAAAGGTGTAGGATTGGATGTACTCAACCCAGCGTTGGTGGGTTCATCCACCGCCGTCGATGGTTCATCGAATCTCTTCAATCCTTGTGCATATAAGTCGGCGGTGTCATCCACTCCGCTATCCTCATCATCAGCTGGATCCTTCTCGTCTATGATTTCATAAACCCCTAATCCGTCATCACTCCACACCCCTTCGATTTCATCACCATTATCTTCCAGGACGACGGCAGTTTCTACAAACTCAGGACACTTAAGAAGGGCGTGGCATCTCAGGGCCAGGTCCTGGAGGAATCTATCGGGAATGGAACGACGCGCCATAGGGTGCATCGTAGAGGTGGATGGGCTATCAACATTCGAACAGACTTCTACTCCGACTGACTGAACTAACCTAGGTGACTCAGCTAACTGTACATCTACCCTAGGAGATAGGAAATCTAAGGGGAAAGCAGCAGCAGGGGTCTGGTGCCCCTGGGAAGAGGGTGAGGAGAGAGTGGCGTAATCTTCCACTGAAATAAGAGTTTCAAATTTGACATTTTTTTTGGTCTTTTTCAGAAGTGATAGCAAAACAAGAGGAGGGATTTGTAGAAGGGGGAGGTAGAGCCCGAGGGCATAAGGTGGGGAAGATGACATCGAAGAAGGGGTCCGAAGACTGAAACCACATTCGGGATAAATCAGCAGGGCGGTCGGCCGACCACCTGGAGAGCAGGGTGAAAGGAGGAGAGCATCCGTCTGGACGCTTGTTGATCACTAACTCAACCGGTGGACACTGTCCGCACGGACAACCAATGACAATATACTGGAGAGGTCCTCCCAGGGAAAGGGGAGACCGGAACATAGAAGAATCAAAGAGAAGAGGAGGGGTATAGTACTAATGCAAGCGACTATAGATTAATGTACAGGGATGGTGTATATATGTATATATATATATACTCTAACCACACAGCAATTCAAAGTTATATAAGAATTAGCGCCATATTTTTATTTGCTACCGCGGCTGGGAAGCTCCATCACCGGACGGACCCCGAGCCAGCCTAGTGGAAGGCAGCGGCCCGGGTGCACTCGGGCGGCAGGCCCTGTGGGAAGCGCTTGGCGTCGGCGCAGTAGTTGTAGATCATGTACCTCTGCTGCACCCACCTCAGCCGCCTCTGGCTGGTGGCGTCCAGCTGCTGGCTCAGCCACGCCGCACCCGACCCGCACCCCGGCGGCGTCGGGCACGCCTCCGCCCTGAACCCACGGAAGGAAGCCACGAAGGGCGCCCTCGACCAGTCGGCCTTGACGCGGCCCCCCTGGGTGGCCCAGTCGTCGGCATTCCACAGGCTGGAGTAGAGTCGCATGGGCTGCTTGCTGGGGAAGGGCACGCCGAGCGTCTCCAGGTTCTTGTAGTCCCTGATGGGAATCCCATCCACCGCGAATCTACCCATCACATTGACACAGGCCAAGCATGTCAGAGTAAGAACTTATATAAAAGGTTCTACGTACTACTTTCCAATTTCCATATATAGCGAGCGCAGTGATTAATTATAAAGCTAGGGAACTCACATGATGTGTTGGGGGTTCCAGAGAACGGAGTAGGTGTGGAAGTCCTCGGTCGGGTCGAACCAGAGCCGGAACTGCTGCTCCCTGTTGCCCTTACCCTGCGTGAAAACGTTGGTGTGGAGGGTATAGGGCTGCCCGCTGAGGTTGCCCAGGAACTCGAAGTCGAACTCGTCGTGGGTTGGCCCCTGCGACGACAGCAGCAAAACATAGAACAAAACAAAACGTCAAGTCCCGTTTTAGTAGATTGTGGGACACATATAATATATAATCACAAGTAATTAAGAAGGCGAGTTTAATTAACTGCAGAAGGTGGTGCTAGCTGACAGGGAACCACCCACGTACGTAGTAGGCAGTGACGGTGCCGGCGGAGTTGCCCGGGACGAGCTTCAGCTGCATGTCGATCTTGCCGAAGAGGTATTCTCTCTTGGACTGGAAGCCGGAGCCGGAGGTCCTGTCTAGGGACAACGTAAGCAGCTGCCCGTTGTCGAGTATCTTGGAGCGGCCGTTGCCCCAGGTGAGGTCCACGTCCTGGAAGAAGTTGCCGCCATGGACAGCCGCCAACATGCAGGCCGCCATTACAGACACTAACGTCAGGCCCTTGTAAACAAGTGCAGAGCCCATTTCGTCCTGTATCTTTCCTCTCTCTTTCAACCTTCGGGGGGTGACAGAGAAAAGAGAAGTGTGTGATTATAGAGAGAGAGAGAGAGAGATGCCCTACTGTGAAGGCTGAGACTTACGTTGTGCGTGGCTCTATTTATACATGTTCACACACACACACACACACATAGAGAGGGAGAGAGAGAGAGAGAGACGCTAGGGAGGGAGAGAACCCGTGAAAAGAGCAGGGGAGGCGCGCGAGGGCCAACAGCTAGCAGGCCTTTGCCAGCTCGTTTTGGACGCTCCTGTCACGGTCAGCAGCTGGACTTCGATCCACGTCATCGTCATCATTTTTGTTCGGTTTACTAGGTCAGGGCTCCTTTATTCCCAGCGCTAGAGTCTTAAACCAGCGTGGACGCACGTGGCCAGTGATAAACCGCATTCATGCGGTTGCGTAGACGGACGCGGTAACGTGGAGATGGCGGTTTCGTGTGTGCTCCGGACATGGAGGCGGCATGCCGACGCGGGAGGCGCGACGACATGCGCGTTTATATTCGGTCGGATAATATCCGATACGGATACTTAAATATCCGAATCCGTATCCGATTAATAATTGGATATCGGATATCCGATTAAATTATCCGTCAGATAGTTTATTCGGATAATTATATGATCAAACGAATACGAATACGAATTCGAATTCGAATCAAATTTTAAACGGATAATTGCCAGGCCTATGACTGAGGCACCTATCCTTAGACTTCCTGATTTCACGAAGGTGTTTGAGATTTCATGCAATGCTTTCGGGGTAGGTATCAATGGCGTTTGGAGTCAGATGGCCCACCCCATTGCATATTTTAGCAAGAAACTGAGCAATGCCAAACTGCATTACTCCGCATATGATAAGGAGTTTTAAGCGGTTGTGCAGGCACTTCGACATTGGAGACATTACTTGTTACACCAGGAGTTTATCTTATTTTCTGATCATGAGGCACTCAAGTACCTCCATGCCCAAAAGAAGCTCAATTCTTGCCACAGTCGTTGGTTGGAGTTTCTCCAGGATGATACCTTTGTGCTGAAGCACAAGGCCAGAGTGGAGAACCAGATAGCTGACGCCCAGAGTCGTCGCACTTATCTCTTGACCACCATAAGTGCGGAGGTGGTAGGGATGGATAGGATGAAGGAGGCATTTGTAGATTGTTTGGACTTTTGTCCGATCTACACCACCCTTCAGGCAGGACTGTCCCGAGAGCACCTTGATTAGCCATTGCAGGATGGTTACCTCTTTCGGGGGAGTCGCTTGTGTATTTTACGGACTTCAAATCGCAACTTTCTCACTTGGAAGATGCATGCAGGAGGTCTAGCTGGCCACTTCGGTCGGAATAAGACTATCGAGGTAGTTGAGCATCAATTTTATTGGCCTAGTTTGAAAAGTGATGTTGCTCGCATTATGGCCCAGTGTCGCACGTGCACTGTGGCTAAGATGAGGAAGCAAGTTTCTGGTCCCTATACTCCTCTTCCTGTGCCCGATAGGCCGTGGCAGGTTATTAGCATGGACTTTATTTTGGGGTTGCAATGGACTACCTGTAGGCATGATTCCATCTTTGTGGTGGTTGATAGATTTTCTAAGATAGCCCTCTTCATTCCTTGTTCTAAGACTTCAGATGCCTCTAGGGTTGCTCACTTGTTCTTCTCTAGTGTAGTGAGCCGATTTGGACTTCCTAAATCCATTGTGTCAGATAAAGATGTTCGGTTCACTAGCTACTTTTGAAAGACCCTTTGGCATTTGATGGGCACTCATCTCAAATTCTCTATAGCCTACCATCCCTAGACTGACAGGCAGACTGAGATGGTTAATAGAAGTTTGGGGAATCTCTTGAGGTGCTTGATTAGTGAATGTGAGAGGGATTGGGATCTAGTTTTTCCACTCATCGGGTTTGCATATAATGACTCAGTCAACAGGTCCACAGCCATGAGTCCATTTGAGATTGTTACAGGGTATAGACCTAGGAAGCCAGTGGATCTTTGATGTGACACCAACGAGGGGGTATGTAGCAAATAGCTAAAGACCCTCGGACCTACTCCGCAAGCACATTGTGCAAGAGTGGAGAGACACGTATGTGCCGATCCAACGTCGCACACACGATCCCCGTGGTGACTCGGTGATGCCGAGTAGAGGTGGTGGGGCAAGACCCTTGCTGGTTGAGGGCCAGCAAGGCTATGGATTTCCCTCCCAAGGGTACGAAGCCCACAATTCAAGGGCTGGCCAGGTGCTAATTGGGGCACCCAACAGATCTTTTAATAAGCTCCAAAATTGAGATCCGAGCCGACGTTTTGTCAAGATGCTTTAACAAATCATACTCCGTGCCTGGCACGGACTCCTGTTCCTGCTCCGGTTGATCCTGTGCGGGCTCCTGCTCCCGCTGGGGAAACACTCTATGAAACATGCGCCCACTCCGGAGCACCATAGCTTCAGACGCCTCTGTCGGGGCAGATGGAGGTTGAGAGGAAGTGGAGGCCGGTGTGTTGATGGTTGGTGGAGAATTGGTAGTAGGAGCGTTAATTGCGGTAGGCCTTACCGGCGAGAGTGGAGGATGAGGTTGGATAAGTGGCGTGCAGAGTAGGAGGGGTCGCGGAGGCGTGGTGATGGAACGTGGAGCGGGTTGTCGTGGCATTGGTTGTGGTGGAGTTGATTGCGGAGAAGCGGATTGTGGAGGAGCGGTCACCGACAAGGGGCGAATGAGGAGAGGCCTATTTGGCGTAGGGTTGGTAGTAGGAGGTGTATGTGTTGGTGGGCGAATAAGCAGGGGCCACGTGGGAAGGGAGTTCGAGTGGAGCAGCCCTGGAGTGGTAGAGCGTATGAGGGGACGTGAAGGTTGGGGGGTTGTATGTGGAGGAATTCTAAGTAAACGGGATGGTTGGTGGGTTTGCTGGTTGATGGCCCCGACAGAGGCGCTTTCCTCTTTCCACCCCTGCCCTCTTTCCACCTCGCAGATTGAGGAGACATGGTTAACTTGTTGATTTTGTACCGGATGCTCCGGTAGTGGGTTATTAACAATCCCCATATTAGGCTGGGGAGTAGGAGCGTGCTGCTGCTGCGGGCCCTGTTGCTGTTGTTGCTGCGGTTGCTGCTGTTGCTGACGGGGTGGCCTTCTTGCCTTCATGGAGGCTACCACCTTCTTCATCTCTTCCAATGGTGTCTAGATGGTTAGTAACTGGGGAATCTGGCCTCTGATAAAGGTGTTTCCCTAATGTCAACACCACCTAGTCTGCTATCTCTGTTCTCTATTCGAGAAGTAATAAGGCTCTCACATCGAGTAACTGGGGATTCTGACCTTTGATCAAGGTGTCTCTCTAATGTCAAAGGTGTGATTGGCTAAATTACTTACTGATCTTAAGTATATTCTCAAAAGAAAATTCTGTAATTGTCTATCCCCCCAAACTAAGTCATTTAGACTATTTGTCCCCAATACCATGAAGATGAGGTCTATAACTCTCTCATTGAATGCCTTTTGAGTACAGATTTAATCATGCCCAACTAGTTATCCTGGAACATCCTTGCTGAGGATCATCTATTTTGTATGGAGGTATACTTCATTCTTTCTCTTGAATCAGCTTGGCTACCAGAATCACAAATTCTTTTCCTAGGATGAGATTCTTACTTACTTGCCTAAACAGTTCACATGACTTCTCTTCACGTGCGCTACTCTCTTAACTCTCCTGGTTAGTCAGCAGCTCCATTTCTTGCTTGTCCCTAACTCCCTATTTGTTTTTGATGATGGCAAAGGGGGAGAGAGAGAGAGTGGAGAAAGAGAGTGTGGAGAGAGAGAGAGTGGAGAGAGCGAGGGAGTAAATAGGAGAGAGGGAGTAAGTGTTTGGGAAATGGAAAATTAGGAGAAGAGACTAAGATGATTGGTAGGTGTCAGCTGAGATGAGATAGGGGGAGAGAAGGTGCAGGAGAAAGAGAAGAGGGAGAGAAAAGTCTTAAGAAGGTGGAGTATTTCTTTTAGGGGGAGCATCATTTAATAGTGATTAATACAGTCTTGTCATCATCAAAAAGGGGGAGAATGTTATATTTTTTCTTGTTATTTTGATGATGCTGACACTATATAAATCACTATGTATTTATTTTGCCAATATTTTAACCATGATGATTAAGCTACAACTATTGCTTGTTTGAACCTCACCACTCGTTCACTTGAAATAACATTCTTCGTGCACAAAAGCTTCCACACTTGAAGTTTCTGTACTTCGTGCACACTTGCATTATATAACTCATGATTGAAAAGTCATACCTCGTGTTGTTTTCCGATTTCTACTTCGTGCTCAAAGGGGTCAATAAAGCTGTTTCTTTCCTCGTGCATTTTGGCTTTCCTCACTTCGTGCAGATCTTGCATGATGAAGTTATTCTTCGTGCACAATTCTTCAAGAGTCAAAGCCTAAGTCCGAACACTGTAGCACCTCGTGCAGATTTTCTTATATCATGATTCCTGCTATTTTTGGAAGACATACCTCGAGCAGGTTTGTCCTTGAAAATGTACTTCGTGTCATTTTTGAAAAGTTTATCTCATGTCGTTCTTCTTGCTTCATACTTCATGCAGCTTTTATCCTTCATACTTCGAGTATGAACAGTGTCCATACTTCAAGCTATTTTTTCCAACTTTTCCACACCTCGGGCCGTTCTGTCAAAAGAACTACCTCGTGCATCTTTCAGTATATCTCGTGTCGCCTCTTCAAGTTTCACATCTCGTGCAGTTTTTTCACTAATGAGGAGATACCCTGTGTCACCTTTACAAGATTCATACCTCGTGTAGGTTCCAACTTCATACCTCGTGCAGGTTTCAACTTCATAAGTCGTGCTTGACCATGTGAAGCTCAAGTATGAACAGTGTTCATAACTCGTGCAGTTTTTGTTAACGAGGCCATGCTTCATGTTTATTCTTCATTTCCAGACCTCGTGTTATTTTCCATGTTATAACCTTGTGCCACTCTTCCACTTTCTTACCTCGTGGTGTCCATTCTTCTTGAATTTAATACCTCGAGTCATTCTGGCACAGTTATACTTCTTGCACAATATTTCTGTTTTTACCTCGTGCACTTTCCTGTGGTCGTTATTCTTCGTGCAGCTCTTCCAGCTCCAAACCCCGTGCTGCTTTCACAGTGCCTGCACTTATTGTACCTACTGCGTGCATGTTTGCTTGTGTGATTGATGAAATGTCTTCGTGCAAGTTTCTCATTTTCTAATATGATGCCTCGAGCACATAATTCTTAATTGAACTATTTTTGTCAGTCTAACTGTTCGATAGAATGCCAGGTACCTTCTGCTCTGTCAAAGACATTCCTCCAATGACAAGGTCATGTGATCTGAGGTTGCAACCCTCTGACACATGTATCAGAGGTACACGTGTTCCGAAAGGCGCCATGGGGAAGATCACGCCATCCACACTCCCGGTGCTCTTCTGAAGCAACTATAAATACAACTGGTCGTCGTTGAAGACCAGAGAGTGAAATTGAAGAAGAAAAAATCTGCTTCTGAGAAGAAGAGCGAGCCAGTTCGAGAAAAGAAGAAGAGTGCCCGGAGGAAGAGAGAAAAGAGAAGAAGTGAGAGTGAGAAGAGTTAGAGTGTTCGGACTCGTGGATCAAATCCAGAGTCAACTTGTTTGTTCTAAGCTTGAGTTGTCATTCCGAGTGTGTTTTGGTCTCAGTTTCTGATTCTAGTGCTCTTGTTTGTTCTTTTCGTTTCTATTCCCTTACTGTTACTATGTTACCCTCTGTGGATTCAGAGGAAGGGAGAAGTACTCCGGATACCCTTCAATGTGGTTAAAGGAAGAGAGGAAGGTCCTCTGGTGTTTACCCACTGCGTGTTGCAGAGGAAGGGAGGATGATCCTCCGGTTGGTGAAGGAGAGTGTTCCTTGAGTCCAAGCTGTTCGTCAGTGTATGCTCGCAGACTGAATCTGCTGGTTCTTGCTTCTTAGTGCAAGGAAGCCTTACTCCGAGGAGTAAGGGGTGGTCGTAGATTGCGGGTTTGCAATCGAATCACCTTAAAAATGACTGTCTCTATTGTGGTTTGGCATTCCTCTTCTGTCTCTTATTTTTGTGCAGATCATCTGCTTGATCGAGTGCCGATTAGATCTCTTTGTTGCGTATTCTTCATATCTAATCCTCCAGTGATCTCAGCCTTTTTAGCGCTAAAATTTTAAAGGGGTGATCTATTCAACCCCTCCCCTTCTAGCTCACCATACCCATCATGTTTATCACTTGGTATCAGAGCGGGTTTACCCAACAATGTGGTCCAATGGCCTGGGAAATCCGGGCAACGGTGTTCCTCGTAGCTACATGGTGGAGGGATAGTCTATAACTCATCCCCCGTTCTTTGATGGAACTAACTACTTGTTTTGGAAGAACAGGATGGAAGTGTTTTTACGCGCGCAGAGTCACAAGCTATGGAGGGTCATCACCGTAGGACCCTACGACCTCCCGCTGAACGAGGAAATGTGATCTGAAGACCATATCAAGCTATCAGCACTGAACTGGACAGCGTGAACATCATCCTATGCGCGGTCCATCCATAGGAATACTCACGGATCTCAGCATGCAAGACCGCGAAGAAGATGTGGGATGAACTATAGCTGATATACGAAGGTACGTCCCAGGTCAGAGCTACTAAAGTAAATCTCCTTACATCTCAGTATGAGCTCTTCAAGATGAAGCCGGAAGAAAATATTACCGAGATGTATGCCAGATTATCTGTGATTACAAACAGTCTGAGAGGTTTTGGAAAGGAGATCCAGGAGGAAGATGTCGTGAGGAAGATTCTTAGATCCCTTACACCGGTTTGGGATACTAAGGTTACCGTGATCGAAGAATCAAGGGATCTGACCGCCATGACAGTCACAGAGCTCATTGGATCCCTGATGACGTATGAGCTGAATCTCAAGAATGGTGCTGAGGGACATGAGAAGAAGGGGAAGAACATAGCACTGAAGGTCTCTCGCCACAGTACCAGAAACAGTAGCAGCAGCAGCAGCGACAGCAATGGAGAATCAGATGGATTCTCCGATCTGGATCAAGAGGAGCAAGCATTGCTCACTCGTCAGTTCAGGAAATTTTTGAGGACTAAGGGAAAGTCCTTCAGGAAGAAAAGATTCACCCCCGCAGGAAGATCTCCTGAAACCAGCAATGATAGGAACAAATATGCCAAAAAGGTTACATGCTATCATTGCAAGAAAGTCAGACACATGAAGGGAGAGTGTCCAGATCTCCAGAGGAAAGCTCCAGAATATCAGAAAAAGAGCTCCAAGCAGCAGAAAAAGAAGAAACAAGCGATGCTGTGCACATGGAGCGATGAAGAAGAAGATCCAGAGTCAACCTCATCCGAGGAGGAAGGAGTATGCCTCATGGCCGACCAGGAAGAAGAGGTAACAAATCCTTTTGAAAATTATTCTTTAGACGACTGGGAGGATGCCTATGCAGAATTACTAGCTAAATACAATTCCTTAAGTAAAGAGCATAGGGCCTTGAAGCGAAAATTTAATTCTGTCATTGAAGAGCACACACTGGCCGTCAAAGAAAATCAGAAGGTCAAGGAAAACTTAACTGATTTCGAGTTGATCAGGAGTGAAGTTGAGAGTCTCAGGTTAGAGAGACAAGAAATCCTAGGACAGTCGAATGAATGTAAAGCTAAATATGAGGAGAGTCAAAATGAAGCCAAACTTGCTCTTGAAAAATACGAGGCTGTCAGGAAAGTTAATGATCAACTTCAGGAGAATTGTAAAACTCTCCAAAGAGAGTTGGAAGATAAGCAGAAGACCTTGGAGAAGTTCACCCAAGGCAAAACCAACCTTGATACCATTCTGGGAACAAGGGTCAATTTTAACAGAGAGGGGTTAGGCTATAATCCTACTGGTAAGAAACCCCTTGAATTGAAAACTGTGACGTTCTGCTCTGCCAAGGGCAAGGAAAAACTGGACACTCCATCCAGTTCCAAGGCTGTCCCCAACATCAAGAACATTCATGCTAAACCTATCAAGTCTGTAGGACAGCAGGTTAAAGCCGGGAAGACTGCTCCCAAGTCAACCCTCAGGTACCCTCACCCCGACAAGAAAGCCACCAAGACTAGCCCTGTCCTTCAGGCTAGGAATATGAGTTCGGGTAATAGACAGGGTCAGCACTACAACAAATGGAAGGGTCAGTACTATAACAATAGGGGTAGACCTGTCTATGCTCAGGACTTCCAACACAAGTTTGTCCCCCCAAGAAGGTATGTTCATGACAATTCTATCCGGGGACAACAGGTCACAAGAACAGACGGGTTCAGTTACAACCCTCATAAGTTTGTTAAGAACGAACAGAAGAGAACCCATGTAAAACAACAAAAGAAAACAACAGTCAAACAAGTCTGGGTTCCTAAATGTCTTTTGAAAGAAATGAACAATGTCTTTGGACCCAATTCAGCTTGGGTTCCAAAATCCTTTGCCTGATTTCCCCGATGCAGGTGAGCCTGGCAGCTGAGAACAACAAATGGTACCTTGATAGCGGCTGCAGCAGGCACATGACCGGTGACAGGTCCAAGTTCAGCAAACTGGAAATGAAGCTGGGGGGCCTAGTCAAATTTGGAGGAAACAACAGAGGTAGAATCATCGGGACAGGCACTGTTGGTAAGACTTCTACTAACTCTATTGAGAAAGTGTATTTGGTAGAAGGTCTTCAGCATAATTTGATCAGCATCAGTCAACTATGTGACAAGGGTCACAAGGTACTCTTTGACAACAACACCTGTAAAATCTTTGAAATGAGCGAAGCGCCTGCAGCATTGGCCGAATCGATGCGTCCGAAATGGCGTGGCCAATCGATGGCACCACTGGGAGGTTAAACTCTACTGCGCCGTCCACGGCGGCCCATATCTCGGCATCTACTATGGCTGAAGAAGAGGGGAGCACCATGGCTAGATCGCTGGGCCCTCCTGCTTCGAAAGATAACCCCTGGCCGACTATCGCCAGAGGAGATGTCGGAGCTACAACCGGACCACCTCGCCCCGCTACCGCGAGGGGCCGCTCCTCCCTACTCTCGGTTGGAGGAAGGGCGGGAAACGGGGTTGGCTCAGGCACCGCTACTGAAGGCTCGGCTGCCTCTTCCGATAACGCACCCTCCTCCCTGCGAACCGTGAGGCTGGCGAGCATCTCTTCCAGAAGTCGACCCTCCTCGGGTGTCATAAACGGCCGAGGAGGTGGGAGAGGGACCATGAGCTTCAGCCCGCTCCCCGACTGCAGGAATGATACTATACGCTCCACCTCCATCGTCGATAGCAGTCACGACTCCTCAGCTTTCAACGGGCCCGCTATCCCCCTCCGCTTGGCTACGGCCTTCCGGGCCTTGGTCGTGCACGCTTCGGGGAGCCCCCTCTCCTCCTAAAACACAGAAAATAGGTTTAGCCTTCTATTGAGCAAGGCAAGCTGCCCGAGCCCCAAAAAGGCATAGGAAGGGTCTTAGAGGCCTCGCTTTACCTCGAGCACCAGAACGATTCTGCCTTCAGGCGCTATCTCTCCCTCTTCCAGGGCCTCGTCGGTGGTGGATGTGGTCTCTACGGCTACCTCCTGCTGCAGGACCTCGAACAAGGCCGCCAGCTTCCCCAAACCAGTGCCATCACCCTCGGGCTGCTCGACTGGCGCATCCGGGATAGGCGCCTCCGTGGTTCCTGGTCAGGTTTGCTCCTGCAAATTAACCAGAGAATAAGAGACAGAGGGCCTAAAATTAGCTACAAAGGGAGAGCCCAATATGAATAGGCCCACACTTACAACATCCTCACCCGAAGCTGCCTCGTCAGAGGAATAGTCGTAGTCTACCTTCTCACTCGAGGAGGACTCGGCCGCAGTAGGCTCCTCCCTTGCCAGAGAAGGAACGCTCACTTGGTCACCTTTGGCCTCCTCCTCGCGCGGGCTAGGAGACGGCGATGCCCCAGACCTCAGCCTCCTTCTTGTATAGATCCATGTCTGCTCAGGGATCCCCCGAGCCTCTATTTGCTCAGGAAGGGGACCGGGGGGAGCTGCCAAATGAGGAAGCATTTGAGTCAGATGGAAGTCCTTGGGCTTCTAGTGAATAGCAAAAAAAATACGTCAGCCATGCCGGAGGAAGGAATTACCCTGTTTGGTCTCCGCGGATGGGAACGGGCTGGGGATTGTCTCCTCTACGGAGGGGGTGACCCCAGGAGCAGCGGGTCCTCCCACTTCCAAAGCAGAAGCGGGCGCTGGCTCCTCCGTAGGAACTAAAAAAGGAGGTCGATATTAAAATAAAAAAAAGTCGGTCCCATAAGGCGAGAAAGTGTCAGGTGGGACCATCAGTGAGAGTCTCTAACCAGTGGGCTGACTGGACTCGGCCTGAGCAGCTGCGAGTGCGGCCACGAGCTTCCTGGCTTCAGCCTTCCTCCACTCCAGTTCCTGTAGGCTGACTGCCTTGCCACGGAACTCCACAGAACCCGCCTCCTTCACTTCTGCTGAAAAAGGGTACACGCATGTCATGCGTGAGCAAGGAATTTCCCCGAGGGGGTGATCGGACCCCGAAAGGCGTCGGCATCTAAAAGTCTTACCTGCGGGACGGCTCGACTCGGCCAGAGGCGTAGCAAACTTCGCGAAGGAAGGAATTGACGGAGGAGGTGAAGCTGAAGCAGCCTGGTGGACCGCCGCCCTCCTCTGCTGGACCTCCTATTGCGCGGTCACCCTGGCGGCGGCGAGTGCCTCCTCCACGGGTGACTTCTCTTGAGCTCCCCAGTAGCCCCGGGCGAACGAGTGGGAGTCGACGGTGGCTCAGACCCGGCCTATGCTTCACCTGCAGCGGGGACCGGTGAAGGCGGAGGCCCCTCCCTAGCTGACAAACATGAAAGGCACCCAGGCGTGAGCGTCCCACGCTAGGACAAAGATAAGACCCGCTTGAAGGGCGGTCGTAACAAGAGAAATCTTACTGGTCGGTTGGCTCGGTTCGGCCTGCCCAACCTCAAACTCTTCAAATGACGGGATGGGGGGCGGCGCAAAAATGGTCCTTGAGGGTTGGGCGGCCTCCGCTTTCCAATGCTTGGCCTCCCGCCACCCGGCGGCCTTCGCCTCGCCTAGAGCCTGTGGACGTGTAAAATTACACGCCCGTATGTCCCCGCCAATCCAGCAACGACAACAACTTCAACCAAAGAAGCCCTGGAGGATGCGTCCCGTCCGGACCCTCCGAAGAGACAACATGCTGCCGTGAAGCCATCTCCGGAGTCACAACAGCGAAGAGAAGCCAACCCCCGGGGAACCCACTGCTCGTGGGCTCTCGAAGAGAATTAAGCGTCTCGTCAATCGAGTCCGAAACGAGCAACAGAACCCACTTCAAACAAACCCTGTGCCCCTTCAACGGCACGCCCCAGGTGCCTTCAACGGCACACCCACCACCTAGCCAAAGAAGGCTCTCACCTTTTTCTTTTTTTCCTTCTTCTTCTCCTTCCTCTACTCCCTCCCACGTGCGTCCCTCTCCCTCTCTCTCTCCCATTCGATCACGGTGAGCTCCTTTCTGACTGCAGACGACGGCAGGGCAACGGCGCGATGACGTGGGTGACGGTGAGGTGATCGCGTGGACATGCGGCGAGCGTGGGAAGCACGGGAAGGCGGGGTTTTCAATGGCGTTCTTCATGGGATCAAGCTCAGATTGACGTCTCGTCGCGAACCAGAGGTAGGGTAACGATCCCTAGCTCAGTGTTGTTCCATTCCTGTGGTTTGTAGGCCGAGGCGAGGCCGAGAAGGGGTTCTTTTACACCGGGAAGGGTCGAGCATGCATCGGGGAGAGTTCGCCCAATTCATCGTTTTAAGCCACGATTTCGCATTTTGGGGGTGTAGAATCATGCTAAGGGGCTTGGGGGTTCTTTTCCCATCATTTCCCCCTCCGTGGGGCTTTTATGGGCCTGGAATGGGCGATTCCAGTGAGGTTCGCCATTTTTGCACTGGTGAGCAATGTGCGGTCGCACCAGGGACCGCACATCCCTTGTCCGGTCTTGTCCTAGCCGCCCATCGGCTCAGCACGCTGCGAGTTAGGCTCGGTGCGCAGCGGGGTTGAGCGGTCTATCATGGGACCGTGTGTCCCCTCGTGCGGCCCCAGGCTGACCACCCATCTCCCAGGGTATTGACCATTGTTTGTGACCGTTATGCAGTGTTTAGGGTGTGCGGCTAGGGACTGGCCGTACATCCCCTCGTGCGGCCTGGGTCTGGTCATACGTCACTTGGAGCTGTTGGCAGATCGTGCGGCCAGAGTTGGACCGCACCTGCCTTGTGCGGTGAGGTCCTAGCCACCCTTTCCTTGTGCGGCTAGATCCCAACCGCACCTGTTTTCTTACCGTTACGCAGTGTTTGGGGTGAGCGGCTGGGGTCTAGCCGCATATCCTCTGAGTGACCACTAACTGGCCATTCATCCTCATGCATGAGCGGCCCAAGTGGGACCGCCCATGCCTTTGGGCGGCGGGGTCCTAACTGCCCTTTTCTCGTGTGGCCAATGATGGACCGTTCATCGTCTGAGGCCTAGCCAGTGGTTTTTCGTGCCGATTCGAGTCCCGGGTGAGCGGACCTCAATCCATGTGCTGACCCGTGGTCTGACTGATGCTGGGTATCATATGGGGACCAAGTGTGGGGCGTCGTGAGGGGTCCCGGGATGTGGTATTTCTGGCATACGTCACCATGAGTCGGTGTTAGTACGAGGGGCAGTCCCCTATACTCCGTTTGGTTCAGACATTATTTTCCGTTGACTTGAGAGTCTACCTTCTAGTGACCTATCCACTAGTCGTAGCTTCCTGCGCACACGGGTGCGGAACCACCCGAGAGTGGTGGAGAGCTTCACCTGAGTTAGACGATTTTTAGGCTGGTCTCCGTGGGCCCCTTGCCTTTGCCACCAGAGTCCAGTGAGGGGGAAAACTAGCTAGAGGGCCCGACCTAGAGCAGATGGTTTGTGTGTACACACGTAGTTGGGGGCTTAGGACACACGCTGACGAGCGTGACCCCAGCTAGTTCTTGTTGTGGTACTTGTGCGTGTCTGAGTCTCGCGCCCGGGGCGCTGTAGCTAGACACTTGTGACGCGGTGTAAGACGTCAGGGGACGCATCCGGTCGTTCTTCTAGTGGGTAGTGCTCCTGTCTCCTGCTAGTTTCAGACTCGAGGTTGCTAGACCGAGGTTCAGTAGTACGGTTTCGTTAGAGTAGACGGTCTTCCCGTTTACTCCTCGCATCTTGTTGCTTCTACCATACTCATGTTAGCTAGCATAGCTTTACTACTTTGTGGGGTTAGTTTTAGTACTGTGGCACTTAGTTTTTTCGTGCGAGGTAGGGTTCAATGGATCCCTACTGAGCTTGTGAAATGAGGCTCATCCCCCTGTTCCTGTGCTTCGTTCTTAAATTTCGAAGATGAAATTTGTTTACCGTTCTCCTCCTTCACCTTCACCTTCACTGTCGCCTTCTTCACCATCTTCACCTTTTCCATCTTCGTCTTCTTCCCCATCTTCGCCATCAACCTCTCCATCTTCGTCATCGCCATCATCTCTCTCTTCCTCTTCGCCTCTATCGCCCTCTTCATCTTCACTGTTGTCGTTGTCGTCGCTGTCTAACCCTTCATCTTCTACGTGCTCCGTCGCCAGAGCTTCTACCTTCGTGGGAGGAGGTTCCTCACCGGCGTCCTCCTCATCGATAAGGACGACGGTGGGTGCCATCACCCGATGTCTCTTCCCGATGCTGGAGCCAGCCACGTTGGCCATGGATAGAGAGTATGAGAGAGAGGAATGGAGAGTGTGAGAGAGGATGGTGGCCATCTCAGTTGTCGAGGGTGCGGACAAGAAAACAGAGAAGAGAGAATAAATGGGAATAAGAGAGGAAAAATAGAAGTTTAATGGAAGGTTTTAAGGCGGTGGATTCAAAAGAATTAGTGCCCTAGGGTCTGCCATCATTTCATAATAAATGACCATTCGCAGAGGCGTTCATTTTGGAATTTCATTTTTTTATATAAAGACATTAAGAATGGACGGTTGCTTAAGAAGTCGCTATTTCTAGGCAGGCCTTGGGATCCGTGAGAACTGTCAAATAATCAATCCAGAGTCATTGTGCACATCAGAGCTACATCCTGGTTGCCGTTTGTTTTAGTTTTTCATTTTGTTCTTTCTAATTTCCATTGGTGCTTTCCGATCCTCTGGTTTGAGGTCGAATTCCTCTTGTGGACTCAGGTGAAGGGAGACTTGGTGTCTCCGATTTGTAAGTGACTGGGTGTCACTTGTGGTTTCCCTCTGGATTTCAGAGGAAGGGAGACTTAGTGTCTCCGGTTGCAAGTGGCAGGTTGTCACTTGTGGGTTCCTTCCGGTTTGGAGGAAGAGAGACTTCGGTCTCTGGTTGCTAGTGACTGGGTGTCACTAGTGGTTGCCCTCCCAGGTGGAGGAAGAGAGGAGAGTGTTCCTCTGGGCAAGCTGTTAGGCAGCGTATGTTTGCAGACTAAGTCTGCTTGTTCTTACTGTCGCAAGGGAAGCCTCACTCTGGTTTAGAGTGAGGGGTGGATGTAGGCGGACTGTGTCTGGCCGAACCACCTAAAAATCTATCGTGCAGTGGTTTGCTTGTGTTGTGCATTTCCATATCTTCTACCTCCCTTCTCAGGTTGTTTGAGCGCTCTATATCAGAAGCGTTTCTGTGTGTTTTAAATCTGAATCTGGAATGCTGTTAAGTGTTTGACAGAGTACCTAATAGAACTATATGCTTTTGGTGCTTCCTGTTCCTTGAGCGAACCTGTGACGTGAGTCTATGTATTTCCTTGAGCTATCCATTTTTAGCACTCTCATTTTTTCGAGTGAGAAGGTTCATTGATCTCATCAGTCTTCATTGTACTTAGGCAATAGTTTTATTCTGCTATAATTTTTGAATGGGGATTCATTCACTCCCCCCCTCTGAATCTGCATTTAGCATTCCAACAAGGGGAATGGATCCCTAGCCCTTGCATTTCATTTTTTCACATTTTGTATGTCGAGGTGAGGCCGAGGGTGGTTTTCGTTCATGTCGAGGTTAAAATGCTTGATTTTGGGGTGAGCGACGGATTCATCATTTTGATCATATTTTTATGGTTTGTTTGGGCCCTCTTGGTAGTTTAGAGGGTGAGGAATGGTTCCCTTATGTTTTCTCTATCACCCAGGGTGATTAGGGCATGGATGAGGGCCCCTCGAATGGGATTTCAAGGTCATGTCACCAGATTCAGTCGATCAGATCAGGCATTCGCCACGGTGGCAGTTCGCCCTAGTTCGGTCAACCGACCCAGGTGGTCTAGTCGACCGACCCATGATAAGGGGTGCTAGTCCAGTCGACCTACCTGATGGGTCTGGTCGATCGACCCCTATCAGGTCGATTGATGAAGTGTCAAGGTCGACCAAATTGAACCCCTCTTTGCCCATTTTGGCCTTCAGTTGACCCCGTCGAGACCCTTTGGTCGACATTTGGCCCCGTGGATGTGCCAGACACCCCATGGAGACTGAGATCATGTTTTGGGCATCCGAAAGAATCATGATACCTCGATCAGTATGCCCGTTTTGGTTTTGAGGGTCTGGGTGACCCCACATGTTCCAGGCTTCATTGTATGCTAGTTCGAGTTACCATACACTCTAGTACGGGCAGAGGGCACTTTCTACTTTATGTTAGTTTTCTTGGAAAGTGATTTCCATGTGAGCCATTCGTATGGCCAGTAATCGAGAGTCCAGTAACCCAACCAGTGGCTTGGGGCTTCTTAGTCTCCCTTGGAGAAGGAATGGACTCGCTGGTTGTGGGTCGCCTCATGAGTCCTTTTGACCGTAGTTTCTGACTCTTGGACTAGGGTGGTTTGACAGCATGGTGATGTATGGTACAATTGCCTTGGACTAAGTTGCGTGTCTCAATTGCCATTGGATTAGTAGGTCTAGTTAGTTGTCCTGAGTCTGGTGGCACTGAGCAACCTCGTACTCCATGATGCTTATGCTAGGTGGGTGTGTAGCCGTTCGTACTTTAGTGTTTCCTCTCTATAGAGTGTTCCCATGTCGAGTGATTGCCCTCACTAGTTGTAGCTTGCCTGAGTACGTGCGTGCTGACCCACATTGGAGTGGTGGAGAGCTAGACTCAAAAGACATAGTTTTTGGCTGGTTACCGTAGGGCCTCCCATTATGGCGACATAAGTGTGGGCCAGGAGAAAAACTAGCTAGAGGACCTGACATAGTGCAATCAATCAGTGTGCGCACACGTGGTCAGGAACTTCAGACGTGTGCTAACGAGCATGACCCTGACTAGATCCTTGTTCTTCAGTTAGTTTGTACGGTGTCTCAATTTCTGCCTAGGACAAATAGGGAGACACCCAAGGCATGGACTAAGTCATCAATGGGCTCATCCAGCCTTACTTCTAGTGGGTAGTGCTCCCATCACGTGACATGTGGCCCTCGTGACTTGAGTTTTCATTTTCCGTCAGCAAGTACATGGTTCTTCAGGTGGTTCCTACGTACGTTTCCTGAGATTGAGGTCTAGGGTTTTGATAAAGTTAGCAAGGTTTCATCCGTAGACAATATAGGGTTCTTGATGGCGACGTCGTGACTGTAACCCTTAGACTGCCCATATGATAAGCCCTTTAGGCCAAGCAGATTATAAATTTCTTTCACCTGAGGAGTACGATTTGGCTCATTGGTATGTTTTGAATATTTGTGAAAAACTAAGACAATACCTTACTCGACGGGGTCGAGTTGTCTAATCTGATCTATTTTCACCTCCTCCTCTATTCTTGCCCCTTTCCATCAGTTTTATTATAATAATTATTCTAATACTTTCTCTGACGTATAATTAAAGCCATTTGTGCAATCGTGTAAAAATTGAGGGCCCATTCATATTTAAGATCACCCATTCCATCATAACTACTTCGATGTATCGTATTTTCAAGTCCGCTGATCTATTGTTATTTTCACCCCCTTCATTTATTCTCACTCCCTTCCATAGGGTATAATAAGGGTGACCCATGTAGCCATGAGAGAGTTTATGACCGAGTGAGATTTTGAGTCACTCTATTCATCATAAATTCTTCGACGAAAAATATTGTTTAACTTTATCAAATCGGTGCATTTTTCACCCCCTCCTCCATTCTTGCTTCTTCCCATCAGTTTTATTATAATAATTTTTCTTACGCCTTCTCTCACGGATGATTGAAATAATTTGTGCAACCGTACGAAAATTGATGGCTCATTCATATTTAAGGTCACTCATTCCCTCATAACTACTTTGATGTATTACATTTTCAACCCCGCCGATCCTTTGTTATTTTCACCCCATTCATTTATTCTCACTCCCTTCCATAGGGTATAATAAGGGCGACAAGCGCGGCCGTGAGAGAGTTTATGAACTAGTGAGGTTTGGAGTCGCTCTATTCATCATAAATTTTTCGATGAAAAATATTTTTTAAATTTATCAAATCAGTGTTATTTTCACCCCTTCCTCTATTCTTGCCCCCTTCCCATTTGTTTTATTATAATAATTATTCTTACGCCTTCTCTCGCGTATGATTGAAGTCATTTGTGCAATCGTGTGAAAATTACGGGCCCATTCATATTTAGGATCACCCATTCCACCTTAACTACTTCGATGTATCACATTTTCAACCCTCTTGGTCCTTTGTTATTTTCACCCCCTTCATTTATTCTCACTCCCTTCCATAGGGTATAATAAGGGTGACCAGCGTGGCCGTGAGAGAGTTTATGACCCAGTGATATTTTGAGTCGCTCTATTCATCATAAATTCTTCAACGAAAAATATTTTTAAATTTATCAAATCTGTGCTATTTTTACCCCCTCCTCTATTCTTGCTTCTTCCTATCAGTTTTAGTATAATAATTATTTTTACGCCTTCTCCCACGTATGATTGAAGTCATTTATGCAACCGTGTGAAAATTGAGGACCCATTCATAATTAGGGTCACCGATTCCATCATAACTTCTTCGATGTATCATATTTTCAACCCCGACGATCCGTTGTTATTTTAACTCCCTTCATTTATTCTCACTCCCTTCCATTGGGTATAATAAGGGTGACCCGCGTGGCCATGAGAGAGTTTATGACCCAGTGAGATTTTGAGTCACACTATTCATCATAAATTCTTCGACGAAAAATATTTTTTAAATTTATCAAATCTATGTCATTTTTACCCCCTCCTCTATTCTGCTTCTTCCCATCAATTTTATTATAATAATGATTCTTACGTCTTCTCTCACGTATGATTGAAGTCATTTGTGTAACCGTGTAAAAATTGAGTGCCCATTTAAATTTAAGGTCACCCATTCCATCATAACTGTTTTGATCTATCGTATTTTCAACCCCGTCGATCCTTTGTTATTTTCACCCCCTTCTTTTATTCTCACTCACTTCCGTAGTGTACAATAAGGGTGACCCGCAAGGCCGTGTGAGAGTTTATGACCTAGTGAGGTTTTGAGTCGCTCTATTCATCATAAATTCTTCAATAAAAAATATTTTTTAAATTTATCTAATCTATGTAATTTTCACCCCTGCCTCTATTCTTGTCCCGTCCTATCAGTTTTATTATAATAATTATTCTTACGCTTTCTCTGACGTATGATTGAAGCCATTTGTGCAATCGTGTGAAAATTGAGGGCTCATTCATATTTAAGGTCACCTTTTCCATCATAACTACTTCGATGTATCGTATTTTTAATACCGCCAATCCTTTGTTATTTTTTCCCCCTTAATTATTCTCTCTCCCTTCCATATGGTATAATAAGGGTGACCTACGTGGCCGTGAGAGAGTTTATGACCTAGTGAGGTTTTGAGTCGCTCTATTTATCAAAAATTCTTCAACGAAACATATTTTTTAAATTTATATAATTAGTGTAATTTTCACCCCCTCCTCTATTCTATATACTTACGCCTTCTCTCACGTATAATTGAAGCCATTTATACAACCGTGTGAAAATTGAGGGTCCATTCATTCTTAGGGTCACTTATTCCATCATAACTGCTTCGATGTATCGCATTTTCAACACCGCCGATCCTTTGTTATTTTCACACCCTTTATTTATTCTCACTCCCTTTCGTAGGGTATAATAAGGGTGAACCGCGTGACCGTGAGAGAGTTTATGATCCAGTGAGATTTTGAGTCGCTCTATTTATCATAAATTTTTTGATGAAAAATATTTTGTAAATTTATCTAATCTGTGCTATTTTCACCCCCTCCTCTATTCTTGTCTCTTTCCATCAATTTTATTATAATAATTATTCCTACGCTTTCTTTGACGTATGATTGAAGTCATTTGTGCAATCGTGTGAAAATTGAGGGCCCATTCATATTCAAGGTCACTCCTTCCTTCAAAACTATATCGATTTATTACAGGCGACCCCCCCGGCGCCCTCCCCACGACAGCCGCCGGCCGGTGCCCGGGCCCCGGCCGGGGGGGGGGGGCTGTGCTGGCGAAGGAGCTGCCCAGGGCGTGCCGGCCAAGCTAAGGGATGAAGTGTACTGGGCAGTGGGGCGAGCGTGCCGGCAAGGGACATTGGAAAGTGTACCGGGCAAGGTGAGGAAGGCGTGCCGCCGAAGGGGCTGGGGAGTGCACTGGTGAAGGGGTGTGCCATGTAGGGAGTGTACCAGGGAGGTGGGCTCGGTGTACCACTGAGGGCGTTGGGGACTAGTGTGCCGGCGAAGGACAAGGCAAACATGCCGAAAAGAGATTGGAAGGGCGTACTGCTAGGGGGCTGGAAGCGTGCCGGCGGAGGATAAAGTCCGTGCAGACTTCGATTAGGCTGGATGAGGTCCACGCAAGTTTTCAGCAAAGAAGCAAAGTCCACGTAGACATACAAATTTTGGAATGAAGTCCATATAGGTTTTCAGCAAAGGGGCCAAGTCCGTGCAGGTTTTGGGCAAGGTCCATGCATATGTGCGAGCAAAGTCCATGCATGCGTGCATGGTTAAGGTGGAAGCCCATGCAGGTTTTTAAGCAAGTCCGTGCATATGCACGGGGTTGCGGAACGAAGTCCATGCATGTTTTTGGGGTAAGTCTGTGCATATGCACGGGGTTGAAGGATGAAGTCCATGCAGGTATTGGGCAAGGTCCATGCATATGTGCGAGCAAAGTCCATGCATGTCTAGGTGAAGTCCATTCAGATAGGACAAAGTCCATGCGTGTTTGGACGAAGCCCATGCAAGTTTTGGGGTTGAGAAACAAGGTCCATGCACGTTGTGCACGGGGTTGAAGAATGAAGTCCATGCATGTTCGATGAAGTCCATGCAGATCTGGGCTCAAAACATGCACATACAGGTTAAGTCCATGCAGATGCAGGTTAAGTCCATGTAGATCTGGCCTAAGTCCATGGAGATGCAGGTTAAGTCCATGCACATGGGGGCCAAGTCCATGCAGATGCAGGTTCTAGAACAAAGTCTATGCAAATGTACAAGGTTAACGGACGAAGTCCGTGCGGGTGTTCAGGTTGCGGGATGGAGTCCGTGCATATGCACGGATGCAGGTTTTGGGCGAAGGGGCTAAGTTCATGCATGCTAGGGGCAAGGTCAGTGCAAGGTCCGTGCAGGACTTGTGCAAGGTCGGTGGGCGTACGAGCAGGGTTCGTGCAGGGGATGAAGGCCAAGTCGGTGCATAGGCAGGCAAGGTCCGTGCACATGGGGCTAGGGGCTGAAGGAAGGTCAGTGCATATGGGGGGGGTAAGGTCGATGCACATATTGGCCAGGTCGGTGCATGTGAGGGCCAAGTCAGTGCACATGCAGGGAAAGTCAGTGTAGCCAAGGAATATGCAGAGGGCAAGGTCAATGCAGGGTCAGTGCACATGCAGGCCGAGTCAGTGTACATGGGAAGAAGTCAGTGTATGTGCAGACTAAGGTCAGTGCACATGCAGAATAAGGTCAGTGCACAAGGGCTAAGGTCAGTGCAGGGTCCGTGCATATGCATGGGGTTGAGTCTATGCGATGCTGGGCAAAGTCCATGCATGTTAGGGGTGAAGTCCATGCAGGGTCCGTGCAGGCCTGGGCAAGTCTGTGCAGGGTCCGTGTACATGGAGGCTAGGGGTTATGCAAGGTCTATGCAGGGCTTAATGCAAGGCTTGATGAAGTCCGTGCATTATCTGCACGGGGTTGAAATTGAGAGGGGATAGATGCACCGGGGAAGAAGGTGTACCGGCGAAGGGGGTGTGCCGGCGAAGGGCAAACTAGTAGATGTGCCAGTAAAGGTGAGGGCAGCCTGCACTAGTGAAGGGTTGAACATGAAATAAAGGGGGTGTACCGCTCAAGGGGTGTGCCGGCGAAGGATAAGGGAATGTGTGCCGGAGAAAGGGTTTCAAGGGCATGCCATTGTAGGCTTAGAAGGGTGCACCAGGGAGACACTTGGAGGACCCCACTCCTCTTCATCCCTTTTAAGGCCTTTCTTTTCTTCTTTTAGCATTCGTGTTGGGGTACTTAGCCATTGTTCAGTCTAGTCCTCTTCATATTGCCTCTGGTTCCTTTCACCTTGATTAAGGCATTTTATCATTGATTATTCCACTTCTTTGTTGCGCGCTTTGGTCTTTTAGCATATTATTATTTCTGATAAAAAATTCGGCAGCATCTCCCCTTGACCCGGGCGTAAGAAAGATACGGGGAACGTGCCCACATGGAGTGGCGGAACCCGACAAGTGGAGGTGGGCGTCCGAAGATGGCAACACCTTTAATAAAACATCAAAAAATCTGAGGAAATCGACGGAGGGAAGGCCTCTCTAAGGCTGGTCAGGGGCGTACCGGCCAAAGACTGTGCCGGTGAAGAGGTGTAGGGGTCAATGCGTCGGCCAGGGAGGCTGTGCCGGGCTAGGAGCGTACCGGTCAAGGAATGGCTAGTGTGCCGGCGAAGGCATTTGAGGGTAGTTTAAGGCCAGTGAGAGGGAGAAGGCCATGGGGTCTGGGGGCTTGGTTCAACTGGCAAGAGGGCTTCAGTTGAGGGTAGGGAAGGCTAGGGACTGGGGGTTTGAGGAAATTGGGGGAACGAAAACCAACGGTGGTGATCCAACTTGACTCGAAAAATTAGATTTTAATATTGATAAGCCAAGTCCAAACTGAATCAACCTGACTCATTAACAACCCTAGTTTCGAGAAGAGATCGGGGAAGCCGAGAAAGAGATTTCGGGGCACCCGAAATGGGGGTGAGGGCACGTCGGGGCACTCCAAAATCTGATCCGAAATATCTGATTTCGGATCGGCCAAGACATTCTGGGTCGTAACCTGAACTCAATTCAAAGAAAAATTTGGGTCTGGGATCGAAAGTCATCTTTCCACTAGCCAGGAGTTGTTGATGGTCTAAAATCTACTCAACACCAGTGACATGATGACGATTATGGGTGTCCCGTCTCTCTCAAAATAATAAATTAGTTCATCTCAGTCTTATTTTGACATGCCAAAACA
Organism: Amorphophallus titanum; assembly: GCA_024336825.1. Lineage (NCBI taxonomy): Eukaryota > Viridiplantae > Streptophyta > Magnoliopsida > Alismatales > Araceae > Amorphophallus > Amorphophallus titanum. The sequence continues at coordinate 41,798,229 of JANBPO010009603.1, forward strand.
GTTAGTATGATTGGATTGAGAAATAACTCTCATCTATTTCACCGCCAAAGAAGAAGAGAGTTATTTCTCGTTTATCTTAAAAAAATAGCATATTACGCATCAAAATAAATGAGAATAAACTCCAGGACAAATCCATATGCACGAGAATGACATCCATAAAACAGCATTTTCAACTCATGAAGGTCATTATGAATTTTTAGTGTTACCATTCGGACTATCAAACACCCCATGCATCTACATTTCAAAGGCTTATGAATAGCATTTTTCAACCACATCTCAGGCATTTTGTATTTGTATTCTTTGATGACATATTGGTAGATCATAAAGCGTGGATAGACCACTTATAGCATTTAGACACAATCTTGTCACTACTGAAAACCAATTATTTATTTGCCAAATTTTCAAAATGCAAGTTTGGAGTGCAACAAATTGATTACCTAGGGCATGTTGTATCAGCTAATGGGGTATCCACGGAAACATCCAAGGTGTAAGCCATTCTTGACTGGCATCGTCCTAGAACTATCAAAAACCTATGACGATTTCTAGGACTAATTGGGTACTACTGGGAGTTTATCAAGGATTATGGTCGCATCACTGCACCATTCATAAGTTTATTGAAGAAGGATAATTCCCTTTGGGGTGATTCACCAGAGAAAGCATTTTGTCATCTAAAGGAGTACATGGTGTTGGCACCAGTTTGGCTTTACTAAATTTCAATGACCAATTTGTTATAGAATGTGATGCCAGGCATGAGGTAGACCCATTGCCTATCTTAATAAACAATTCACTCCTGGACAGTTGGGGCTTTCCACTTTTGAGGAGGAAATGGAAGCCATAATATTTGCAGTCCACAGATGGAAATCTTAGCTGGTAGGACAACAGTTCATAATCCCCACAGACCACCAGAGTTTGAGATAGCTCCTACAACACCAGCCCACACTACTTCACAACATAGGTGGCTAGTCAAATTGATGGGTTTTGATTCCAAACTTGAGTATAAATCAGGACACCATGATCAAGCTGCATATGCACTATCTAGGATGCATGAAGATGCCCACTTGACTGCAATTTCTATGGTGACACCAACCTGGTTCACGGATCTCCAGAAAGATTATCAGGAGGATCCATCATTGAAATTCCTGCCTGGTCAGTCAATGGAATTCTGGTATATACTAGACCCCACGTTTTATAATTACTGCACTGGCATGCTATATTATAAAGAAAGGATTGCATTACAGGGAAATTATAAACTCTTAACGCAAAAATCATTGCAACACACCCATGACACACCAGAGGGTGGGCATTTCGACTTCCACAAGACCTTGCATAAGCTTAAGACCAACTTTTGTTGGAAGGGAATGAGTAGAGATCTTAAACATTATATCCACACTTGTGATATCTATCAATTGTTCAAACACTAAAGTCAATCCCCAACTGGGTTACGGCAACCCCTTCCAATACCTGAAACAGTCTGGACAAATATATCAATGGATTTTGTTGAAGGGCTTCCACAATCTGGATCCAAATCTGTCATTTTGGTGATTGGGGGATCGGCTATCCAAGTATGCACATTTCATAGCATTGAAACACCCATATACTGCATCCATGGTAGCAAGCTAATTTGTAGCAAATGGTGTGAAATTACATGGTGTACCTAAGTCAGTTGTGTCAGACAGAGATGATGTTTCCGCAAGCCACTTTTAGAGGGAATTATTTGAAGTACATGGTGTACAATTAAGGATGAGCTCAGACTACCACCCGAAGTCTGATGGGCAGACAGAAGTCACAACAACAAAGCAGACTTTTACCTATGCTTATAAAACATAGGTATAGGTCCACGAAATGTAGGTAAAGTTTTTACTTACGTTTCCCTACCACTCTTGGTAAGTGTGGTGCTTGTAGGTATAGATCAACCTATACCAACATTTTAGAAATGTAGAAGTAGCCCTAAAAAACCGTAGGTAAAACTCATCTATACATACGCATGTAAGAGGATATACCTACCGTCTAGAAACGTAGGTATTACATTTTGCCACACAATGAAGGAAACATAGGTATTGCTTTTTGTCACGTAGTGGAAGAAACGTAAGTATTACTTTTTATCACGTAGTGGAAGAAATGTAAGAATAAGTATTAGAGTCACTTTTCTATAAACATAGAAAAAAGAACTAACGTCAATTAAAAGAAAACGTAGGTAATTTGTTGTTTTTCTTACATACTCATTGTGTGCTTATATTACACCAGTATCTGCAGGGCACCATAAGTCAGGGTACCAAAAGACAGCAATACCCCTATTATAAACAGAGATCCGCGTGACCTGACCACGCAGGTCAATCCACGTGCGAGGGCATATGATGGTGGTGCATGACGCGATGGGTTGCTGGGAGTCCCTAGTTGGGCTCCGGCTTGTTGTAGAGTGGCTGGAGCATACGCACCCACCAGGTGCTCGGGGAAATTTCTGACACGCGTGTGTGGGCCGTATAAGGGTGCTGTGAGCTCCTAAAACTTATGGTTGGCCCAGATGGGTCTTCATTTGACTTCAGAGGGCTGGAGAGAGGTGACTCGGGGGTAGACCCCGGCCTCGTTGCTGGGTGCCATATGGCGTGGCTTGTAGTTAGGGCCCCCCCGGGTCCGCTCGGGTAGCTGTGTTGAACGCGGGTAAACCCGCAAACTGAGTGCTCGGGGGTGGGCCCGATCGATTGTTGATGTTGTCATAGGTAACGACTAGCTGATTAGGACCCTTGGTTGGGCCCGGTAACTGGGGCGTTGACATGATGATGTCATTTGTCTGGTGGTCGGGGCGACCCTCGCTCTTTAGCGAAGAGTCATATGACGCGGCAGGCTATTCTGAGTCCCAGGTTAAGCCGGTTATTGAGGTGTTGGTGGTGTAATACCATAGGCAGGGTATTCAGGGATGATCCCCGAATCTTTAGAGAGTGTCATCTTGTACGGCAGGTTGTCCTGACCCTTGGACCCGACTTGGTCGTTGTAGAAACTGGCTGGTATAGTGCCCTTTGCTCGGGAATGATCCTCACTTGTTATGGTGTGTAGTTTGACCCGGTGAAGTGTCTCGATTTTTTAGCTCAACTCAACTAGTAGAGCACCTTTGGCATTGTGTCATTTTGCTCTATTTAAGAAGTGTTTTCCTATGCTTAATCCTTAATTAATTAGAGGAAATAAGCAGGTGCCAACAATGGCGCAAGCGAGGGATGAGTGCGCGAGGCCTGCAGGTGTAGACTTTTTGTCGCATCATTTCTCATCCCGAGCTGGTAGGCCGTCAGTTCGGTGTAAATTTGTGAGAAAGCGCTCACCCCTTCAGCGAAGGGATGAGGGATTCGCTTCACCGTAGGGACCACATGGGCCGAGAGGTTTAGCTTGAGAGAGGTTTAGTCATCAGTATGGGGTCGATGCCAAAGTAAAGAGACAGAGTTTCATGCGTTGACCTAGACGGAAGGTCTAAGCTGAAAGGAAATAGTTTTTTTGTTCTCTGGCTAGGATGGGAAGTCTGCCTCAGAGTGATAGGGGTCTTTTGTTCTCTAGCCGGATGAAAGATCCAATCCAGAGTGGAAGGATCTTTTTATTCTCTAGCCAGACGAAAGGTCCAAGCGAAAGATGAAAGGATCTTTTTATTCTCTGGTCAAATGGAAGGTTTGAACTAAAGGAGAAATATGGAAGTCGACCCGACGGAATGTCAGAGTCAACAAACACTGCTTAAACGGTATGTCCAGGACAGGGGTAGAAATAAACCATTATTGTTAACTTGACGTCATGTTGAAGTCAACTGACCTAGGAGAGACATAGGGTCTGGGACAGCGCAGAATATAGTTGTTGACTTGACAAATTGCCAAAGTCAACCAACTTGATAAAGACGTGAGGTCTAGGCCAAGGAGAGAATATAGGATACGGGAGTTGACCCGACGTCATGTCAGAGCCAACAAACTTGGCAAAGGTATGAGGCCTAAGCCGAGGGCATAATATAGGATAGGTGTTGTCTCGACGTCTTATCTAAGCCAACAAACTTGGCAAAGGCGTGAGGCCTAAGCCAACAAACTTGGCAGAGGCGTAAGGCCTAAGCCAAGAGCAGCATACAAGATAGGTGTTGACTCAACATCTTGTCGAAGCCAACAAACTTGACAGAGGCATGAGGCCTAAACCAATAGCATAATGTAGGCTAGATGTTGACGTCCTATCGAAACCAACGAATTTGACAGAGACGTGAGGCCTAAGTCAGGAGTAGAATATAAAATAGGTGTTGACTCGATATCCTGTCGAAGCCAACGAACTTGACAGAGGCGTAAGGCCTAAGCCAAGGGAAGAATATAGGATATAAATATTGACCCGACGTCGTGTCGAAGCCAACGAACTTGATAGAGACGTGAGGCCTAAGCCAAGGGCATAACGTAGAATAGGTGTTAACTCGATGTCATCGAAGTCAACGGGTCCTACACTGACAGAAGGCTTGGGGCGAGGGTAGATTAGAATGTAGACATATGAAAGGCCCAGACCCAGGGGTAAATATCAATCTTAACCCTTGCTCAGACAAAAGGTTAGAGACAAGGGAAAAATGCATGGATGCAGATGTCGACCCGATGTCATGTCGAGGTCAACCAACCTGGCAGAGACGTGAGGTCTAGGCCAGGGAAGAGTATAGACGTTGACCTGTGGAGATAGTGGGATCAACAAACCTCGCTCAGACAGAAGGTCTGAGACATGATGGGATAGGTGCTGTCATGCCCCGAACAGGTAGCAGCGGAACGTGTAGTTCAGAACGCGGCAGTGTAACAGTCGCGAACAATCAGAGCAAACATAAGACATCGGACTTTAGGGCCCATTAATATGGCTAACACAACCTTTATTGATATTTCAAATATTCGAATTACAAACTGGACTCCGATTCGGCTAAATCGCCCGGATCTCGTGTTTTAATGCGTTTCGGTGTGTGCATGTGGTGTTTTTGGAATCCTGGAAGAATTTCCCATCGAATGGGTGTATTTCCCCTGCGCTACGGCGTGCATGGGGCGTGGAACGGGCCAGACCGGCCATTCCACCGTTTTCACCATCGGATTGGCATGACGGTCCTACCAGAGACCGCCATGCAGCATAACGGTCCTGCGATAGACCGTTATGCATTGCGTGTCAATTTTAGTCTTCGGAGGCCTTGGAGCATAACGGACCAAGTCCAGTCCATTATGTGGGACATAACGCCCCTGTCCAGGTGCGTTATGGTCGGTGAATTTTGAGGATCTGACATGTCAGATCGCTCATTGACCGTGCCTGCCTCGAAGACCGGGTCAGTCGGTTTGCATAACAGACTCCTCCCCATGCGTCATGCATTAGATGACGCAGAGGTGCAAGACCGTTATGGTTCCCTGACCGTGGCTTGGGCTGGGTTGAGTGGTTGGCATAACGTGCCTCACCTAGTGCGTTTTGTGGCTTTGACGGGTGTGTTGTGGTCCGTCATATGCCCGTGGCCTGTGGCTACTCGTTTTGGTGTCTAGTTGGGTATAACGCATCCCCCCATGTGCGTTATGCCTGTATAACGTGACAATGGTAGTCCATTATACATTGTGTTGGTCCGTGGAGCATAACGCCCTTGTGCGGTGCGTTATATCGGTATGACGCCCCTGTGTAGGCCCGTTATATCGTCTGTGCGTGATTTCGGGTCTGTTGTGCATAATGCCCCTCCGGCGGTGCGTTATGCTGGTGTAACGCCCCTGTGCTGGCGCATTATACTGCTTGTTGTAGTTTTCTATCTGGTTAGCATGGCGCCCCTCTTGTGGTGCGTTATATGGGTATAGTGCCCCTCTGCTGGTGCGTTATAGTCCTGTTGGTCGTGTCGGCTGGTTGTTTGTGGTGTCGTGCGTCCGTCTGTCTTAGGTCCTCGTTTAGGGCGGTGTTGGTCTGTCGGTGGTTGTCTAGATTGGTCGGTTAGGTGACTGGGTGTGGTCTTCTCCTAGACTACGACAGTACCCTAATGATTTTATATATAAGCTACCATTGTCCTTGTTTCTGGTTGCATAGCAGTCGTCTCTTGACTGTTGGGTTTCCCCCTAGCAGTTGACTGATGAGTTGCTCTGCCCAGAGTGTTGTCGTCCTCCACCGCTTGTGTTCTTGGTGGTTCTGCTTGCTTGTGCTGCGGTGGCGGTGGATGTGTTGGTGTGTCGGTGTCTGAGTCTGTCGTGTCATGTCTGGCTCCACCAACCCGGGATTGCCTGGAGGTTGATAGGAAGCCTTGTTATGTCTCGATGGCCCTGTCCAATTCGAGACGTTGGTTCTGGATGCTTCGAGGTACTGTTCTATCTCGACTTGCGCATCCAGGTGTGCTGAGGGTTCTCTGTGCTCCCTCAGGTCTCCATGTTTTGGTTCTCGCAGAGCGCTGTTTTCCCTGGCTTAGGATTAGACTGATTGGCAGCTTATTCTACCGTGTACGATGATCCTAACTCAGAGTTGTGGGACTCAGGGACCGTTGTAGTTGTAGGACTAGTTTGCCTTGCCCAGTGTGGTCGGCAGTGTTCTGTGCTGCCACGGTGCACGTAGTACTAATTGTGTGTACTTCAGCGCTTGTGCTTCGGAGTCTTCAAGTTTTGTGGCTCCTCTGTGCTTGGTGCCTTACGGCGCACCTGGGGCGTGACGGCTTTTACAGCGGGGCACTTTCTCCCTGAGGCATGGTTTTTAAGCTAGTTCCGAGGGCCCTCGACTAGGCCGTAGCGTCCGTGGGGGGGAATACTAGCTAGAGGCCTGGCATATGGTCAACAGCCAGTGTGTGCACACGGAGTCAGGGGCGTTGGCCTCACGTCGACGGGCGTGACCCTGACTGGACCTTGCAGTGGTGGTTTCCACGTGGACCTACGACTTGGCCTTCTCAGTGGACAAGCCACTTTGGCTAGTTGTCGTGGTACTTGTGGAGTGAGTGGTGGTGCAGCGTAAGACGTCAGTAGATGCAGTTGGCCGCTCCTCTTTCGAGTCACGTGTGGTGTGACTCTAGGCATTTCTCGTGCATCGTGACCTTTTGGGTTAGCCCTTCTGGTGGCTGCACTCGAGGTCAGTGTCTGTCACTTGCACGATATTTAGGTTGTGCGGGTGGCAGTGTGCACGACGTCCTCGTCGTATTGTCTGTCATCTATGTCGGCCGTCTGTCTAGGTTTCCCTAGGCTTTCTATGTTGTCCTTGCAGGTCTTCTTTTGGAAGCCTAGCGTCATGTAGACAGTTTGGTAGGCTTCTGACTTCTTCAGTTTAGAGTTGCCCTTCTGTCTTTGTTTGGAGTAGTTGGGTGCCGAGGTTAGTTCGGTAGCCGTTGGTTGGTACGGCTTCTTCCTCCCCCTCTTCCTTAGCCTGCTCCCTACTCCTGCTCCCTATTCTGTTTCCTTTATAGCTTTGTAGTTTTACTTTCCCGCTTTGCTGCCACTATTATCTGCCTGCTGTTTTAGCGTGTTACTGCGTGTTTTTCTCAGAGGGGATCTGCGTGACCCCTACTGAGCCAGTGACACGAGGCTCACCCCTGCTTTACAGGTGGTGATCGTTCGTTCGGCTTCCGTGTTTGCACATTCACATTCATTTATAACAAAAGAAAATCAACTAAAAACAAATCATGTCATATCATGATCATATCATGTCTGTGTACAAAAGTCATGTCTAAGTACATCAGGCCCCTCCCTCTAGCCTGTCACTGTCACCAGCTCCCTCCTGCCTCTTCGATGGCGGGGCCATCGTGGAACTAGTCTCCTCCTCTCGCTGGCGCCGTCGGCATCGCTAGTCCTCCTCATTCCTCCGGTGATGGGAGGAAGTCTTGAAGTAGCTGTGGAGCAAACCGTGGGTGCCGTGGGTGCCATGGGTGCTATCGCTCAGGGCCGCTCTGCTGCGCTCTCGACTCATCTCCCTGAAAGTCTCCACTGCCCCCTCCAGCTTCGCCACCTGAAGTCAAGCTCACTCTGCCTCAGCCTGGTAACACTCCGCCTCACTAGCTCTGACCCGGAGTCGCTCTAGCTCCACATGGAGGAGCTCCGTCTCGATCGCGTCTGCATGTCGGCTCCGTGCCATCTCCTCTCGGAGACGGGCAGCCTCGTCCCGCGTCGCTACGAGCTCCTACCTCAGCCAGGTGCTCTCGCCCAGCGCAGCTGTCAGCTCTGTCATCTGCATACATGCATCATTATTGGTCAATTGCATCTTCATAAGCATAACCAAATAGGGAAAGCGTAGTGAACTCACCCTCTCGGAGAGTGTTGCCTCGGCTGCCTCAGCCCGGGCCACCATCCGAGCAAACTCGGTGTCCTGCTCGGCCCGATCCGCGGGAGTCTGGGAAGTGGAAGGAGCGTCAGTCCCCTGTCGCTGGGCCCCCTCGGCTCGCTACATTTTAGAAACTCCAGGGTTAGTCATCTCATAAGCATAATCATAATCAAATGCATAATTGAGTTTAAGGGTTAAGGAAACTCACCAAAAGGCCCAGTGCCTATCGGGCCTCATCTCGCTCCCGGATGGTCGAGTGTAGGATCCCGTGTAGCTCCGCGATCCTGCCCGCAAGGTCGATCTTCATTTAGGAAGTCCAAGAGTCAGTGCACAATCATATAGAAAGCATAAGCATAATTAAAGAGTGCTAGGGTTAGTAGTCGTATCGGCCGACGGGCACCACGGAACATCTGGTCCCGGTAGTGCTCGGTGTACGCTATGTAGTACGCCTCCTCGCTCTCCGCTCGGGCGGACACGACCCGCCCGAGTGTCGTCCTATCTGCGATCTGCTCTGCAGCTTGCACTGTACTGTCCAGAACCATCACCAGGCCTCGAGGGTGTCGCCCAACGCACTCCCCCAGCTTCTCGGGTGATGGGGCACTGTACTATCTAGAACCGTCGCCAGGCCTCGAGGGTGTCGCCCGACGCACTCCCCCAGCTTCTCGGGTGATGGGAACTCGACCCCTGGCTGGAGGACAGCGATCATCCTCATCACCAGCTTGATGTGGAGTGGCTCCACTACATTCATATAGTGAAGCCACACATCGTGCCCCGAGAAGGCGAGGGCCCCCACTACCCAGGGCTGGCCCTCGTGACCCTAGCCCTCGTAGGGTGTCCACCGAACCTATCAGAATAGAAAAGTCACATTAGCATCATAACCATATAGATTGCATTTAATGAAAGAGTCTGAGTTTAGAGTCGTACCGAGGTGTAGGGCAGGGTGTCCAGGTCGTCCTGAATCCCTCGGACCTGTCTCCAAAGGCCTCCAGTCTCTCGCGGGGCTGTCCACCTCCTGGCGATGGGCAGCAGCTTAGGGTGGGTCTCCTCGCCTCTCCCTAGCCCACGCAGTCTCACGTAGGCCCACACCTACATTGCATTTTACCAAACATCAGCATATACCACATATAGGAAGCATATAGGAACTGCATAACTAGTTTAGAGGTAGGGTCGTACCTAGAGTAGAGGGGAGAAGCCGTCGAGCATCATGCATCGGCTGGTGGAGCTCAACGTGTCAAATAGGAAAGCGAGGACCGCTGCTCCCCACGCGTAGTCGCCTACGTGGTCCAAGTCCTCGAGTAACGGCAGCAAGCGACAGTTGATGACGTCCACTCTCGTCACAAACAGCAGTCATCTGAAGAATAGTGTCAGGAACCTCCGTAGAACTCTGTCAGCCTCCGGTCCTGGTTCTGCTGCTACCCTCGGTCGGGCTCGATCTACAAGCCTCTGTAGATGCTGCTCAGGCTGCTCCCCAGTCGCGATCCCTGCTTGCCTCAGCCCGAGGCTGTCCTGAAGTGCCACTCTAGTCAGAGTAGTGGATTGTCGCTCCGGGTGTAGTAGGTCCAACTCCAGTAGCTCCTGGGCCATCTCCCGATAGTCAGGGTAAGTCCTCCCACTGACCGGGGACCCATGCACGCTTAGGCCAGTGATCCGAGCTACGTCCTCTAGCGTGGGGACCATGTGGCCCCATGGGAAGAGGAACGTATGGCTCACTGGCTGCCAGTGGTCGTGCAGGGCATAGAGGAACGGTGTGTCAAACCGACTGATCTCTATGCTTAGGAACTCCACAAAGCCCATGACCGCTAACCTCTCCCGCTGGAAGTCGGGCAGTGCGAGGTACACTGCCCAAACCTACAGCCAAGAGATCCGGGTCCTACACTTTCCCTGCATACATTTTAGGATAATTGCATTGATTATTTTTCTTTTTATTTTATTTTATGCATTTCATTAATTGAATAAATCCAGTCGCCAACTGTACAGGACATTCATGGACCTTCTGGACCACTACAATCATTTCAGATCCTTATATACCTCCACAACCTTGCTCTGATACCAGTTGTGGCAACTCGGGATCTGAGTACCGGAAAGGAACTCGCGCGACTCGAACCTCGGCCCGCCTCCCACGAGCCCGAAGACTTTAAAGGGATAAAAGGATGGTGTGGGGGGTATGTAAGAAGTTAAAGTTACCACAGAGATAGCACAATAAACAACTAAATAATAATGTAGAATTTAAATAAATAACTAAGCTGCTACAAGATCCAATACATCTCATGTCTAAATAAAAGTACAATTAACTGAAAGAAAGGTACAAGCACATGGGACATACCCCGGCTCTGGCAACTGGCCATTAACCTCGGCTACTAGAACCACACTGAACACTTGTCGCGCCTCCTGAAGACTCAACCTCGCCTGAAACACGATGAAAACACGTAGGGGATGGGCCTCATTTCATGGGCTCAGTAGGGATCCCGCAGACCCCCATCTCACACGAAAAATAAGGCAGGAAAGCAAGCAGCACGAAAGTAACGCTACCTAGCAAGAGTACAGTAGAACCAACAAGCTATAATAAACAAACGAAAAGGCTGTCTGATCTAACCATACTGTGTAAATTAAACCTCAATCTGTAAAACTCGAGTCCGTACCAGCCGGTAGATAAGAGCACCTCTAATTAGAAGAATGACCAGATGCGTCCCCTGACGTCTTATACCCTATCACAAGTGTCTAGCTACAACGCCCCGGGTGCGAGACTCAGGCATGCACAGTAACCAGAAGTACCAAAAAATAAGGGCTAGCTGAGGTCGTGCTCATCAGCGCAGGTCTAAAACCCTCAGCCCCATGTGCACACTCTGACCATAAGCCCTGGGCCTGTCCTCTAGCTTGTAATTCCCCCTAAGCCCAGACTCGTCTATATGTGGGGGCCCGACGGAAACAAGCCTACTCACTGTCTCTCTCGGGTGCGCCACACTAGTGCTCCCGGTGGGCCGACACACGCGTGCCGTGGAAGCTATGAGTAGTGGATGAGTCACCGGAGGTAAGAACTGACTCAGGGAAACCATAGTTGAAAAAAATGAGGTTACAACCCACTCGGCGCAGCACGATTCCTAGCGGTCCAACCGTAGGCCGCCACAGGCTCTGGCGGTCCAATTATGGAGTGCCACAGGACTCTGGCGGTCCAACCCTAGAGCGCCAGAAGACGAAGTCACACTAGCTCTGGCGCACCTACCTCAGGGCGCCACAGCACTCTGATGCTCGTCTCTACGGCCGCTAGAGGAACATGACCCCCAATGGTCAAAATCCAATGGTCAAAAATCAACGGTCAACTGGCCCCTCTAGCAGTCTGACCCTAGGACACCACACCGTCTGCCGATTTATCGTGCAGTCGCCAAATGACACAGGGACCTGTCGACAAAACAATAACCCGTGACGCACCCCCCTTGGGCAACCATGGACTCTAGTGCTCCCACTTTGGGCTGCTAGAGACTCTGGCGGTCTCTAGAAGGACTGCCACACCAGCACGAGAATGGGCCGGCAGGAAGAAACCCAAAACTTCATTCCACGCCCCAATCATCCATTGATGAAGGGAAAAACAAAGGGGAAGCTCCGCTACAACCCCTAGCATGCATCTACGGCCTCAGATCGGCCGAAAATGTGATGAAACGGTAGATCAACACTCAACCCCCTAAACATGATTTTTACCCTTTTGGCGTGAAATAAGCCCCTCTCGGCCTCTTCGTGGCCTGCAAATAATGGGGAATGATGGGATGGGCATGGGAATCTGTCCCCCTACCTCAATGGAGAAAAAGCTTCGTCGAAACATCACCGATCACAAGAAGAAGCTTTTGGAATGCCAAACTCTCCGCCTCTCGCCACGCAAGGAACCCCGCCGCACCCGCCTCATTGCTGTCGCCGCCACCACGTCATCGTCGGAGGGAGTGGGGCTGTGCCTCAGTCACCTGGGCGGAAGAGGAAGCCGCGTGAGAGGGGGGACACTCCAACGGTTGGGAGGAAGAAGAAGTAGAAGAAAAGGTGAAAGGAAAAAAGAAAAAGGGTTGGGTATTTATAGAAAATCTAAAAAATCTAAAAATCTAAAAACATAGAAAAATAAATTTTCTCGATCCTCACAACACACCGATCGCAACAGTACCACTAGCGGATAGGTGACCCACCTGGTTCACCCGCTACAGGGTTCCGTAGATTTTTCTGAATCACACACGCAGGAATCGGAAAACATGTGAAAAAATCTACAGAACACGTTCCGGGCCTCAGAAACGTGCCCAATCGCACGGGTCCGAACACGAAAGATGTCTGGAAGATAATTCCGGGCATAATGGAAACAAATCCTCCAAGAAAAGTAGATCAAGGGCCCGAGAGGAAGGATCCAAAGGGTCCGGGACATCACAGTCCGAGTGGTACTCTCCATAAAAATCGTGACCTGGGTCATACATCTGGGGCTCATAGTCAAAGGCCCCGGCCTCAAAGTCATCATAATTGTACCCGGCCATCTTTAGCACTTTATCGAAACATAATAACTTGCACTATCAAACAAATTGCAGAGATTAACACACAAGTGGATGCTTTTTGTCTCTTTTTTTTTCCTTAAATAAAAGAAGTGGTTTTTAATAGATCTAAAGTTCACACTAAAAGGGTAGGACCCTAGTTATAATTTCGATCTTCGTTGTGCCAACTAAGGGTCACTCGCCTCACCACGAATGGGTAACTAACTCTGGGGAACTTCAATGGTACAACAGGCCCAGTGAACGAAGAGGGAATCCTTCACTGTTGGGGACTTACGGAGGTCTCGATGGAGGAGATTCTACTCCGTTGAGAGGAATTCCCGAACAAAGAGTCCTTCCTTCACCCAGAGAGGGTAATTTCTTAAAAAAATAAAAAGAAAGGGGGGCATTCTAATACAATGCAGTGCTATATAATAGAGATAAACAAAACACAAATAGAATAGGAAGACTAGAAATTATGCAGAATAACATAGACTGAACAAAATATCACAGACAGATGAATACACGTCCACCATGGGAGACACCTTTAAAAGAACACGTTGACTTGTCAAGACGTGTCTAAATAAATGCTGATGGGGGGGTTAAGAGCAATGCTGCTGAACAAGCATCTATCCATAGGGATGTGTATTAAAATACGTGTCTAGGGCTACAGACGCATTCTCAGTCAAGTACCCACTTTTCCAGAATGAACCAAAGGAAGAATAAAGAAGGACTTTTACAACTCAAACACATCCAGATATGGCAATCAACAGAATAAATGAACTACTTAGAACCCGATCTCCTTTTCGCAACACATAAATCTCTCGATTAATCACAAGGGACTATGGGAGAGTGCATGTGGTGCACGAGGGATGAAAATAAATTACAAAAGTGCTACTGGGAGCACAACTACAGCGTGCACAAGCGCAATAAGGAGGGGCACACGCATGTGCCAAAAGGAGGGACACACGTGGGTGCCAAAAACACATGGGTAACCAAAAAAAATAAAAGAAATCCCATCATGATCGCCGAAAGATGTGAACAACATCATGAGAAAGGAAGAAAACACGCGCATGGAAAAGACCACTGCGAGAAGTTGCTCTCTGCGGGTTTTAATGGAAAGGAAATATGCGGAAAGAAAATCTGCAGAAAGGAAATGGAATAGGAAATAAGTGACCACTCCGGAAAATTACTCTTCGCGGGTTTTAACAGGAAATATGCGAAATTACGCAATAAGAGACTACTGCAAAAAATGTCTCTCTGCGGATTTTAACAGGAAGTATGTGGAATTATGCAATAAGAGACCGCTGTGAAAAGTTACTCTCCGCAGGTTTTAATGAGAATGGAAATAAAGGAAATAGAAATATGCAGAATTATGCAATAAGAGACCGCTGTGGGAAGTTACTCTCCACGGGTTTAAATAGGAATTATAAATTTGTGGAAAGGAACTTAAATCACGCGTGAGTGCGTGTGTTGATGCTGTGTGATCGCTAGAGGTCAAGGACCCCAAAATGAAAGAGTGTGATCACCGGAGATCAACGACCCTAAATGAAAGAGAGTGATCATGAATATTTCTCAGAAGTGGGAGATTTTATGGATTCCTTCTTCCTCTTCTCTCGACCAGCCGATAAAGAGGGCTTTCTTTTGGTTACCCTTGCAAGAAATGAACAAACACTAAGTGGATCAGAACAAAAACAGTGTAATATCAATCCCTTATGACAAAAGTAGTGAAATCATGAGTAAATACACACCTGGTTGGTGTTGTTTTAAACCCCCTTTGGATGCAAAGAGTGGAAAATGATGTAATGAATGAAGATTTATGCAAAAATGCACAAACGTGGGACTCTCTTAAGAAGAGAGATGCGGCAACACAAGATGATGCGGGCGATTAACGAAAGGAAAACAAAGAAGAGCAAAGGGGACGATAAGCTTATTGGGAGCACCGATGGCGGACTTCAAGGGGAACTTCGGCAGCGTGAGGATGGCGTAGACGTGTTGTGGGACGAAATGGCCTTCTATTTTGAGCGTACGTGCACTCGAAAATCCAACAGAGCCTTCTCTTAAAAACTCACAAGCTCGGGAGTGAATTGGACAGAGTTTCCCACTGCTACCCAATCTGCCTTAACATAGGATTCCCAATCTACCTTAACAATGGGATGAAATTTCTAGCTTCATGATCCCTTGATCTGTCAATATTACCTCCCCAATCTGCCTTAACATAGGATTCCCATTTCTACCTGTTGCCTTGTTCTGACATACTTCAGTTGACGTTTCTGCCTTTGTCATTTGACCCAGTCGGTCACCGAGCCCTTCTGGTTGGTTGACTGGCCCTTCAGTTGGATCGACACACTTTGATGGGGACATCACCCAGAGTGCCCTTTGGCTTGACACCTCTCTCCCCTATGGAGACAGATAAGTTGCGATTGCTTGACTAGATGGGTCCTCGGAGTCACAAGAGTTTATTACTATGGTCATCTTGATGTATTTTCCCTTTTCTTAAGTCTCTTTTGATGTAATTTGAGTCATGTCCTAGGTGCTCATATTAGTGGATCAACATATTGGGCGTGTTTGGCCTTGTGGCCCATCTAGAGCTAGGCCCATGTGTACCCCTTCTTGCACCTTGGTTATCTGTCTTTTGTTCTTTTCTCAGGGGCTTTTGTACAAAGTTGGGATCCCTATATATAGGACCCCAACTCCCACTTGAGGAGGTTAATGAATTATTGAGTATTTTGAGCATAAGTGCATCTTTTCCCCCTCTCTCTCTAGCACACACTCTCTCTCTCTCCCTCTCTCCCTCTCTCTCTAGGGGGCGGACCTCTCCCTCTCTCCTCCCTTGCCACCTCACCCTCCACCTCATCCCACCCCTTCACCTCCCAAGGGAGCATTAACTCCCTCCATTTACTCCCTCCCCCTTCCCAAGTGCCCTTTCCCCTCCCCATTAACTCTTTCCCACTCTCCAAGGGAGGAACCCATTCCCCCAAGCACCCCCTCCTCTTCCCCATACCCCCTCCATCTTCCCAAGGGGGAGAATTCAAACTCCCCTCACCCACCCCAAGGGGAGGCCGCGGCCCCTGATGTTGGGTCAGATTAGCCAGCTTTTTTTTCTCTGATAGTACTCTTTTGTCTGCTCAGACTCGAGGCGAGTGGCTGATGAGGAGACGTCGCTAGCTGAGGTGGTAATTCTTGATGAGGAGGAGATGCCTGCTCCCGTCAGACCTCAAGCGTTCGGGAGTTCTTCCAGTGCCCGAGACAAGGGCAAACAGCTTGCTCGAGATGGATCTTTCGAGCATCGCGGGGCCAAGCTTAAGGACTCCGTGGAAAAGATGTTGCGGTCTTCGATGAGGGCCGAGACTGCTGAGGAAGAGGGCGAGAAAGGCGGTGGCTGCTTGCCCTGTCGAAGAGGGGGCACAGCTGGCTCTCTCAACTGTCGAACCAGAGGGGGCCGTCGTGACAGGAGGAGTCGCGGCCGAGGTGGATGCGCTCCAGGTAGGGGTGGCCGATGTTGAGGCGCCTATGGAGGCTGATGGAGTGCAGGATGGCGGAGCTCGATCCGAGCCGATCGAGGCCAAGGGGTCACAAGGTGAGGTGACTCCATCCCAGCCAACCGAGGTCGTGGATGCGCCAGGTGAGGCGGTCCGCTCCAAGCCAACCGGTGGGGCCCCAGAAGTGGGGGTACTCGGGGAGGATGCCCCAATCCCGGTTGTCCCAGAGAGGACCTTCCTTCCTGCAGCGGGAGCCTTCACCGTCTGGGCCTCCCTGTATCCAAGATGTTGTTCGGCAAAATCAGAGGCGATTCGAGGAGACCTTGGATGTAGCTCCCCTTCTGTGATTCTCGAATGAGTCATGGAAGGTGGCCTGATCATGGCCCAGTTGGGGGCTGAGATGGCTGATTTGTACGCTCGGTTAGAGTCAGAGAGGGAATCTCTGGCCTGGGCCTACGGCGTGTCTGATCGAAAGATTGAGCGCTTGACTGTCGACCTTGAGGACCTCCGATAGGAGGCGGCTTCGCTCAAGATGCAAGTAGAGTCGAGCCAGAAAGAGGCTCGAGAGGCGACCAAGTAGTTGACTCATGCCCGCTATATGGTGGGGCTGAAAGATAGGCTTCTGGACGCAGAGCGCAAAGTTCAGGCCGAGCATGACGAGCAATGGAAAGCCAAGCGTGAAGAGCTCGAGCGCCAGGTCTGAGAGGCTGAGCGGCAGCAGGCGGACGCCGAAGTCACGCGAGTCGAAGCCGAGCGGAGGCAGTCTGAGGCAGAATGGACGACAGTTGAGCTCGAGGCGAAGACAGAGCTGGCTGGGTCGAAAGCGCTTGAGCAATACAAATGCTCAGAGAGTTACCAGACGGCACTCCAGCAGGCTGCCTTTGCTTACTATGAGCCAGGTTATCGTCGGGGCCTACTGAAGGGTTTTTCCAAGGCTACCGTCAAGCAACCACTTTGGCCTATGAGCAGGCACACAGAGAGCTCGATTTTCCTTCTGGACAATGCTATGACTTAGACAAAGATACCACTAATTCTTCCGTTCAGTCATCGAGTGAAGGCAGAAGTTGGGGTGCCTCTGTTAAGTTAGAGCGATCGCCAACTCTGGTGGTCTCGGGAGGGCACACGATTGAGACAGTTCCCACACCGGTGGGGTCAGTGTATGGACTAGCCGTCACCGAGGGTGCGGGGGGCGAATCGCTCGCTGCTGAGGATCATTCATCCGCCGAGCTTCGTAGTGGGCCTGAGGCCTGATGTTCCTTTTTACTTTTTCCTTTTCTTTTCTTTGGCATGACCATGTAAAACTTGCCTTGCATCCACAAGTTTTAGTAACAGTAAATGTTGAATTGACTATTCCTTACCATCTTTGGCACAATTTGACCACTGTACTTGTAGTTGTTGGAAAGGCGGTAATTTTTTCTGCGGATATCTTGCGTGTCGATTGGTTGGCGTGACGCTGGCGCCTATCCATCTCCCATGTTTTAAATGACTTGTCACTTTGCGTGTTTCCATTGAAGGGGTGTTGGTGGAAAACGAGGTAACCGTCTTAGGGAAAAGGGTTTCTACCTTTCGCGATTCTTCGAGGGGAAAATCTTTTAAGGCAATAGCTCCCCTTCGGCCTATAACAGCCTCCGAAGGGCGTTTCCTCCTCTCCTCACAGCTTACGGCTATCCCTGCAGTTTTTCCTCTCCACGACGTGTTGTGTTGTTAGTCTTGGTGAAGCATGGAAAACATTTCAGAGGGTGAAGATGCAGACGACAGGGGAGAGGAGGGTCCTCCTACTCCGGCTTGAAAAAGGGTCCGTCAGTTGGCGAACGGCTAGCAAGAGGGTCCCTCATGCTGGAGCATGTCGCCTTCATACTGCTGGACGGCCGACGCTACCTTCGGGGGAAGATAGAAGCGCTGGAGGACAGATGGGGGCATCCGACAATGTCCCCTTGTCTCTCTCTCTCTCTCTTCCTCCTCCCCTCCTCCTTCCACCCCCTATCTCATCGCCTCAGGGGGTAGCTCTTCAAGCTCCCTCCTCACCTCTCTCCACCCTCCATCTCATCATAGATGGAGGGGGCGGTTCTCCCTCTTCTGCTCGTCAAGTTTCATTCTTTCACTGTTCTCACACAGCCCCTCCTTTCTTTTTCCTTCACTCTTTGGAGGATGCCCCCTCCCATTCTCTTTTTTATCATATTCCATTGGAGGGGGTTCTTCCAAAGAGTTGGCAGAGGAGGCCCTCTCTTGTTTGGGATTGGATCCATTCACCCCCCTTTGGATCTATTATCTGATATTGCAGTTCGTGTTTCCACGCCCTTTCCAACATCTGGGTCACCTCAGAGGAAGCTCAAGCTATCCGAAAAGCATGCCTCAGCAACCCCTTTCGAGCACTAAGGCGCTGCGCCAAGCAAGGTGCGACTGACCCTGCAGCTGCGCCATCTGGCGGTGCCCAACCCTTCATCATCTCTCGCACAGGTAGGCAAAAATAGAGATGGGCTCGCTCTGGGCCCCACCAACATCCAGCTGCAAGCTCTCCTCAGGCAGACATCATGATGGAGACTCCTCCGCAGAGTACCTCGGTCTTTAATAGGCTGGGGATGCCTAACCGCCCCAGGAGGCACTCCCAGAAAAAGGAGGATGGTCTGGCTCCTCAACGACGCAGTCAGGGTGTTTGCGTGTTATACCGCCAGACACCAACCTGAGATTCAGACCGACGATCTGAACCTACGTATATCTCACATCAGGAGGCCTCGTCATCCGCCGCCGGCTCCAGCCGGCCACATCGGCACTTCTACCGGACCTCAGGCGTCCACACAAGCGGAAGAAGTTCCCGCTGAGGAGCGTGCCACCCCTGTCAGTGTGGAGCCGATCAACAATGATCCTCCCATCGGCGAAGTTCAAGAGGTGGCTCTTGAGACTCTTATGAAGGAGAACCAGCACTTGAATGCCCTCCTGCAAGATCTGCTTCAGGAACGTGACCTTCATCCTCAGTCGCCCATCGGGCCTTCAATGGACGTTCTGACCCCGTCGGGTGGGCAAAATGATGCTAGCGCCTCAGCGGCAGCTGCCCGAACTCCTACAATTATTGGGTTCGGCACGCCCTTGGTCGAGGTTCAACCAGGGCCATCCAACACGCCGGTGCCAGAAAACCTCATGACACAGCGCCAGATGATCAAGCGGATCGTTGAGACCAAGCTCGCCCAATTTGGAGAAGGGGTCGCGACTGTAGATCTCTGTAGTGTCCCCTATCCACTACAGCACCAGCTCAAGAAGCTTCCGCCGGAGTACGCCAAACTGCTGAAGCTACAAAAATTTGATGGATAGGGGTCTCCGCACGAGCATCTGGCCTACTACATTACGGCCATGGGCGAGCTTGCGTTGGACGAGACTTATCTCCTTCGCTACTTCGCCACCTCACTAACGGGAATGGCCTTCCAGTGGTATTCCCGCCTCAAGCCCAATTCCGTCATTAATTGGGCGGATCTCTAGAAGAAGTTCCTCGACTATTTCCAAATGGTTGAGCGAAAAGTCTCCTTAGCCGAGCTTTGCTCCCTCCGACAGAAGAAGGGCGAGAGCGCCCTTGACTTCATCAAGAAATGGCGAGACCTTAGTATGAGGTGCGTCAACCCACCAGTCGAGGAGGATGCCATCACTATCTGTCGTTGAGGCTTGGCGGCTGAGGTCAGTGAAAAACTTCTCGGCACCAATGTCAAGGGCTTCGACCAGCTCAACTCGGCAGTCGCCGAGATAGAAATGTTCTTTGTTGACAACCCAAGCTATGCTTCAATAAAGGGTAAGCAAACGCGGGAACGCCAGCCCCGTAAGGAGGTGAACATCATCGAATTCACCCCCACTGCTAAAGCCAGCAAGGGAGTCAGAACGAGCGATTCTGATAAAAGGCAAGCTGATAAGCCAGCTGCTCCCTCCTTCTCAGAGCATATGAAGACGCCCTTCTCCTTCAAGAAGGAACATACAAAGATGCTTTTCGACCTCTGCATGGCTCAGAGGATCGTCGAACTACCTAAAGTCCGCAAGCCGGACGAAGCCCAGAAAACTGACGATCCCAACTACTGCCTATACCACCGTATGCTAGGTCATTCTCTTGAAGATTACTACGTCTTCAAGACCCAGGCACAAAAGCTGATCCGAGACGGCCTGATTTAAATGAAAAGCAGTCTTGTCGATCCTCCACAGCCACATATGTCAGCCAAAGCAGCACGTATGGTTCACCACCTAGCCAATGTGATCCACATGGTGCTGGCATTCTCTCTTTCTGACGATGAATCAGAGGATCCCAACACCAACCGGGGAGAGCGTTCGATCTGGTACCAAGGGTGGACGCCCTGGCATGATCGCAGGCCCCTCTCCTTCCCCAGGGAAAGAACCCGGTGACTTTTTGACATCCTCGTCGAGTGGGCGCAAGTCTTGCCCCGCAATCCGCTGATGGGCTACACTCAATGGGACTTTAACCACTCTCAATATTGTCCATTTCATGCACAAATCTGCCACGCAATCGAGTCCTGTGAGGAAGTTCAATACCTCATCGAGGAACAGATCCTGTGGGAGCAGATCGACACCGAAGGGAATTCCATGGCACTTGTTCGACTGCAGCAAGCTATCGAAGAAACCCTGAGCACTACCAGAAATGCACCAGAGTAGCCCAATCCTCCCCAGGAAAACGGGCATGGGTCGCCTTACCAGTATACTCCAAAATGGCTTGAGTTCTGAACTAATAATCGGGAGGCTCTCGAACCACTGCAGAGACGTAGGGAGCAGGATGCTAGCCAAGAGGCGGGATCGAGTACCTTCTCGGCCAACATTATCCACTCTCCTGCTCCCCCGGCCTCTCCCGAGGCTCCAACACCACAGGCTGGTCAGCCAGCCCCTACCACTCCAGCGGCAATATGGTTATAACACTAAGTAACTGGTTCACTTCTCCTAAGACGTGTTGTGCCTCACGTAAAAAGGTGCTGATTTAATCAATCTTGCTCATTGAAAAATGAGATGTTGAACAACAGAATAATCTAAAAAATCATGTAATCAAGGACAAGCTCAGATACATTCATATTTGTTTAATCTCAATACTATCTTGTGTAACTCTCAAAGGAGTCATTGAATTTGAATGAGTAAGATAGAAAGGGGTTAAACAAGAATGTCATATGAGTAATTGGTTTATCTATATTAAAACTTGATTTCAGATATGAGTATTGTACTTCATTGCCAAACTCTGTATACATCATGCTTAAACCATGCTGATCAAGTTAGACTCATTCATAATCTCTTATAATAGAAGAGTCTGAACTTCTTTTATTAAGATTTATAAAATTGGTATCTTATTGAAAATCTTTCTACATTACCTATTCATTGGCAATCAAGTCAAGTTTATATGATCCACTCTTGCTCAATGTCTTTGATCATTCCATGCTCAGCACTGATCTTGATGCTTCTTGGGTTCGAACTGAAACTATCTCTGAGTGCTCCTATGTTTCTGTTGATATTACTTTTCTTAATAATTGGTATCAGGCTTAACTCTGTTTGTCTAATGATATTCTCTTAGCATTTAGGGGGAGAATGATATTTCTTGAACTACATGACTATCTTTATTGATACTGCTTATCCTTGCTCTCTCAGCAATCTGTCTCAAACATTGGTAAAAGTCAATCTCACTTGGGTTCATCAGTTGTGAACATCTGTTGGTCAAAGGGGGAGAATTTGTGAGGGGGAGCTTCTTTTGATATACTCCTGTGCCTTTGATACATTCCCCACATGTTTTCCTACTCCTCACTTTTTGATGTTGTCAAAGGGGGAGACTTTGTGAGTCATTGTTATCATTGTTATCTTGTTAGGTTGCCTGCTCACTTGCGTTGCATTGTATTGCCTGATCTTTAGTGTTGCATATGACTCGTAGTGTTGCCATCATCAAAAAGGGGGAGATTGTTGTGTCCCTGTGTTTTGATGATGGCAAACTCCATGAGTCAATATGTATTTGCAACATGTACTTGATCATGTCTTTGTTCATTGCAAAAAGGCCAGTGCATTTACATCCATGCATAAATTCAACAAAAAGTCAACACTCTGCATATAAAGTCAATGCATTTCCATAAAGTCAACTCTATGGACATAGTGTCAATGCATCTGCATAAATCTTGTGTGCATATCACTGCATCGATATAGGTTTGTGCATATTGCGCAAGGTTTGTGCATATTGCACAAGGTCTGTGCAATATTCAATGTCCGTGCATGTTTTTGCCTTGCCTATATTGAAGTCGGTGCAAGTGTTGCCTTGTGCACGATAAGGTCCGTTCACACATCATTTGTTGCCATTTAGGTCAGTGCAAATTCTTGTTCCTTGTACATGCAAGGTCTGTGCACACTAGGTTTATGGCATTTTGCACACCGAGGTTACTGCACATACTGTAGCTAAGTCAATGCATATTGGCTATAGGCTTAGCTGAGGTCCGTGCTAGTCACTATTCAAAGTCACAAGGTCTGTGCAAGTTTTCGCCTAGTGTTGGCTAGGGTCAATGCACATTCTATTGAACAGCATGTAGGTCTGTGCACACGCCATCTAGAGTCTGTGCACATGCATGAACAGGACCAAGCACATTCATACAAGGTCCGTGCACATGCTCTTTTCACTTCATATAAAGTCAATGCACTTTTTGTTTCATGGCATATAAGGTCAATGCATGTTTTTGCTTCATGCCTTATAAGGTCAGGCTGCACACAAGGTCGGTGCAATCTTTTCCAGTGTGTATACGAAGGTCTGTGCATTGTTAGCTCATATGCTATTAAGGTCCACGCACTAGATCTCATTCATGCAACATAAGGCCATTGCACTTTTTACCTTGTGCCAAAACACGGTCAGTGCATATCGTTTGTAAGGGAAAACAAGGTCTGTACATTGTTAGCTCTTGCATTCTCAAGTCAGTGCATTCAAAGTTGGTGCACGCTTTCACTTGTCCATATAAACTCGGTGCAATCTTTTGCATTGTGCATACGAAGTCTGTGCACATTTACATGCAAGTTGTTGCAAGATCCGTGCACATTTTTCATCAGGCATATTCAAGTCAGTGTTTCTCCGTGCCCCTGTGTGTACAAGTCTGTGCATACACTATAGCACATTCGGCTAAGGTTTGTGCACACTGATGTTTGTTAGGTACAATGTCGGTGCATATCTTTGCCTCACGCACTTTCAAGTCCATGCATATTTGTCTTGTACTAAACAAGGTCCATGCACATCCCTCGTTAGGCAAAACAAAGTTGTTGCAAACACTGTTGTAAGTCTGTGCAATTCTGCCTTGTGCTAAACAAGGTCCGTGCACACCCTTCCTTGTGCTATAATCGAAGTTCGTGCATCTCTCAACACTACAGTCATATTAAGTCTGTGCATGATTTCACGTCTAAGCATACTTGCCATACAATACTATAAAGTCTGACCAAGTTTGCCTTGTGCACATGTTAAGTCCGTGCACATCTGTTATATCACTCTATCAAGTCTATGCAATTTTCATATCTATCTTACTGTCTTATGCTAACTAAGATCATCTGCTCGACCATGAGCTTGTTCATCACTGCCGAGTGAACCGGGCTTGGATAGAAGTGGTCTTGTTGCATATGCGGCATTGTCAACACGGCCGCATGGGGTGTGGTAGGAGACCCTTGGAATTGGAGGACTGGAGGTTGCGGTACAGTCGTAATTTGTTGTTGCGGGGGAGGACTGCCCCCAGTGTAGTTGTGCACCGGTTGTGGAGCAATTGCCTGTGGGTTGACTTCAAATGTCTGGCCGCTGTCGCCTAACGTCCCAGGGGGGAAGTCGAGCTGCCCGGGCGCAGAGGTGCGAACATCCCTCTAGCTCAGCTGCTTCTTCATTGCTTCAATTTCTTGTTGGTAGCTTTACAGCAACATCAACAGGGCCGGATCATTGGTAGAAGGGCTAGGGAGACTTCCCCGCTCCTGAGATGGTGTCTCTTCAGATGAGGTGGATGGCTTTCCACTCTCATCTTCAGTTGTGATCACATTGGTTGTTAAGGTGGCTAGCACCTCCTCTAGATTTGTCGCCCATATGAGTGTCTGCAATGCCTCGCTGGCGGCCTTTCCTCTTCTTGTGATAGGGCTGGGCCTCTCGGCAATCCAGGCAACTTCTTCGGGTTCTTCGGGCAGGGCCCCATAATGGTTGGTCGCTCTGACCATATTACAAGTATAGACTTGTATATTTTTACTTTTTCTCCATGCACGTCTGGTCGGCTGACCAAGGAAGGTCAATCTTTCAAACACCGAGACTCTCAGTGCGTCTTCATCATGGTGGGGATGCCCATAGCATCCTGACTCTGCATCTTCTATTTCCACCGGGTCAATTGGACACCCTTGACCCTCTTCCATGGTGGTGATGGATTGTAGTAGTCGTTGCCTCCCTAAGGAGGTATTTGCGGCCCCACGGAGATATCCGTGCACGGCCTGGGTGATGTCTTCTTCCTCATGGTTAGGGTAGTCCATAGATGGCGGTACCCTTGCTTGTGCTGGGGGCCCATAAGTGAGCTGATCCCTCTTGGCGGTCTTGCTATGATTCTCAGCATGTAAAAAAGGTCTTCTCCTGTCGATCATTGCCTTGGACAGGTAATTTACGAGATGCCCCTGTCGGCATCTCACTGTTCTTCACCCTTCCCTGCCTGGGCTTGTTGGCTTTAATGGATCTGAGCCGAGTTGACGTTGGGACCCGAGTGGGTTTTGGTACCTAGATCTGCTTGATCATGGATGGCCTGGGGGCCGATTCATTCTTCGGTCGATGGGCTACTCTAGTATTCTTCTTTTCTATTCTCCTGAGCGCTTGGAAAGAGTTACTCACCGGGACATTCGGCACAATCCGGTCGGGGATCACGTCGGCTCTCCAGCCATTGAGGTGGACCCGGATGCCTCCGATCAGGACCGACTTGTCGGTGTTTGAGATCCGTCCCCTAGGGGCAACAACAATAGCATTTCTTCAGCTCCTCCTTCGGTGGGATGTCATCTTCTTCGTGGCTGAGTCCATGTTGAAATGGATGTGGTGGACAAAATAGCCCATCGTCTTGATCACCATGCGGTCAGAAGTAGCCACCAATGGCGCGACGGCAGCATGATTGGTGGTAGAAGCCCCCGTAGCGAGGCCATGGACTTCGACGGGCTTGGGCCCCTCGATCTTCAGCAGGTTGACGAAGGCCACCCCCAAGAAATTGGGGAAGCCGACCACCAGGGGGAAGCTCCCGAACTGCACTGGGATGGCCAGGTAGCCCACCTTGACATGGCTCGCGATGACCAGTGGTCTGAACAAAATAGCCATTGCAATCGTCGAAGTATGGCCCCTGTAATTGCAAGAGAAATAGTTTAGAATCTCAAGAAGAGGCCATGAGGCCCCCAATCCCAGTGAAGAGATGAAGGGAAGCTCCGTCCCATCGGGCGTGCTAGAC
Source organism: Amorphophallus titanum (assembly GCA_024336825.1). NCBI lineage: Eukaryota > Viridiplantae > Streptophyta > Magnoliopsida > Alismatales > Araceae > Amorphophallus > Amorphophallus titanum. Next base: position 41,823,849 of record JANBPO010009603.1, read on the forward strand.
TTGTGGACATACTATCGGGACTCTTCTTATTTTCGTTAGTTTATTCATCTGTTCATTCGTCTGTTCGGTTTATTAATGCGAGGGCGTGCGAGTCACCTAGGTGACGATTTATTCAGACTTAAAGAAGCCCATGGTACGCCCGATCTGACTAATCAGATGATTATGTATATCGTGTCGGGACTAAGAACCTGCCGTACTATAAGGGTTACGATGTCAATTACATCCCCTCGAAGAGGAGAAAACCCTTGATTAATCACTGAAAAAGGGGGCCCTACGAGCTGAGATTCATAATAACAGAAGTGAGAGTAAAACTTCAGACTGCATTCAAACCGACCGCGCAAGGGACTTAAACGTTCACAAATAGACATATGTCGGTCGCTCATGGATCATTTCTTATCCAGACGGAAGTCTGCATTTGAAGCATCGAAGAAGATGACAAAAGTCACAGGGATGTCTGCCATAGGTACGACAAGTTTAATGAAGGGCGGGATTGGATCCCGATAGAAGTGGGCTAGCTTAACAAACTATCGGCCTGAGATAAGTTCAGATCATGGTCACGTCTGGGCAAAGGCTCTCAAAATCCAAGTCCGACCTAGTGGGGCATCGTTACTTTTCTCATGATACGCAGTCCGAGGGAGTGGATAGTTAAATGTGGAGCCCAAACTCGCCATCGTGCCCCCTCGCACGCGGATCGACCAGCGCGGTCAAGTCATGGGGGTCAAGGGGGCAGCGGCCCTTGAGGGGTAACTCCAGGGTCAGTCATAATCATAATCAAATGCATAATTAAGTTTAAGGGTTAAGGAAACTCACCAGTAGGGCCAGCGCCTGTCCGACCTCATCCCGCTCCCAGATGGTCGAGTGGAGGAGCCCCTGTAGCTCCGCAATCCTGCCTTGTGGGTCGATCTGCATTTAGAAAGTCCAAGAGTCAGTGCACAATCATATAGAAGGCATAAGCATAATTAAAGAGTGCTAGGGTTAGAAGTCATACCGGTCGGAGGGCACCCCGGAACACCTGGTCTCGGTGGTGCTGGGCATACGCTGTGTAGTACGCCTCCTTGCTCTCTGGTTGGGCGAACACGGCCTGCCCGAGTGCTATCCAGTCCGCGATCTGCTCCGCAGCTCGCGCTGTCCAGTCTAGGACCATCGCCAGGCCCCGTGGGTGTCGCCCAACATGCTCCCCCAACTTCTCTGGCACCGAGAACTCTACTACTGGCTGGTGGACGTCGATCATCCTCATCACCAACCTAAAGTGGAGTGGCTCCACTACGTTTATGCAGTAAAGCCACACATCGCGCTCAAAGAAGGTAAGGGCCCCCACTACCCAGGGCTGGCCCTCGTGCCCCTCATCTGCATAGGGTGTCCACCGAACCTGCCAAAATAGGAAAGTCACATCAGCATCATAAGCATATAAATTGCATTTAATTAAAGGGTCTGAGTTTAGAGTCTCACCGAGGTGTACGGTAGGGTGTCCACGTCGTCCTGGATCCCCCAGACCTATCTCCAGAGGCCTCCAGTCTCTCGACGTGCGGTCCACCTCCTCGTGATTGGTAGCAGCTCGGGGAGGGTCTCCTCGCCTCTCCCTAGCCCGCGCAGTCTTACGTAGGCCCACACCTGCATCGCATTCCACCAAATGTCAACATATAGGAAGCATATAGAAGTTGCATAACTCGTTTAGGGGTAGAGTTGTACCTAGAGTAGAGGGGAGAAGCCACCGAGCATCGTGCGTTGGCTGGTGGAGCTCAAGGTGTCGAAGAGAAAGGCGAGAACTGCTACTCCCCACGCATAGTCGCCGACATGTGCTAAGTCCTTTAGCAGCAGTAGGAAGTAGCAGCTGATGACGTCAGCTCGTGTCGCAAACAGTAGCCGTCCGAAGAAGAGAGTCAGGAATCTCCTCAGCACCCAGTCCGCCTCTGCTCCTAGCTCCGCTGCAACTCTCGATCTGGCTCGATCCACGAGCCTCTAGAGGTGCTGCTTGGGTAGCTCACCAGTCGCGATCCCTGCTTGCCTCAGCCCGAGGCTATCCTGGAGTGCCGCCCTCGTCAAAGTAGTGGACAGTCACTCCGGATGCAGCAGCTCCACACCCAGTAGCTCCCGAGCCATCTCCCGATAGTCAGGGTATGTCTTCCCACTGACCGGGGACCCATACACACGTAGGCCCATGATGCGTGCCACGTCCTCCAATGTGGGGACCATATGCCCCCACGGGAAGACAAATGTGTGACTCACTGGATCCCAGCAGTCATGCAAGGCATAAAGTAGTGGTGTGTCAAATCGACTAACCTCGATGCTCAGGAACTCCGCAAAGCCCATGGCTGCCAGCCTCTCCCGCTGGAAGTCAGGCAGTGCGAGGTACACTGCTCGGACCTGCAATCAGGAGATCTGGGTCCTATGCTTTCCCTGCACACATTTACATAATTGCATACATTTCATTCATTTCACTCAATAAATAAATGAAAATAATGGAAATCAAGTTTGCCAACAGCGCGGTTCCGCATGGACTGCTCTAACTCGTGGGTAGCCCGATTTTGACCGCTCAATTTTCAATTTTCTATCCAATGAATGGGTGCGTTCTGACCACTCAGTGCATCCACGATTATCCATTAATCATGTTGTATCCCTCTCAAGCCTCTCATGTTCTGCACTTGAATGGCTCTCCTCCGACTGTGCTGGTGTCCACGTACCGATATGGACCGTTCAGTTCTTAATCGTTTCATATTCTAAGCGGACCACAATGGCCCATCCTAGTGCATCACGATTTTCCCAAAACCGTGCTAGTGCTCATTCACCCATCAGTTCGATGCCCCAGGACGGCTACCCATGAGCCATAGAAATCTTCAACGGCTCTATATGAGTCGTATAGTTTTCTTGGGCGGTTCCTAGTGAACCACCCAGCTATCGTCTTCATCGACGGCGTGAGAACTTTCCCTGCCAGCAGTGAGGGCCTTATGGCCTCCCAACTGGCCGCAAAGGGGGTCGTGCCCCTGTTTCCCCCCTTTTACAACTACATGCATAATCTGAAAATGGGAATGGGGGGTTTCCAATGGGCCTGCCTCAGATGGCAAAACCCTCTTGGCCGGCTTCTCCATCGCCGGCACCACCTCCTCCAGCGACGTTTGTTCCTCCTCGGCGGCGTCACCGGCCACCACACCCATTTCACCCTCGGTCGCGGGCTGTGGGGCCTCCTCCGCTGGCAGCACCGGCACCGGCGATGCTCCAGTTTCTTCCGCGGTGGCCATCGGTGGCGGGACGTGATCCTCCTCGCCGGCCATCCGTCATGATGGGTGGTTCAGGATTAAGAAGACTCCAAGTTTTGTTACAATAACCATCAATGCTTAAACATGATCAAACATATCTTCCAAATAGATTCTAATACAACAACTGACTCCAAAATCCCATAGCTATATCCTACCCCTCACTCCGGTCACCGCACCCCACGTCACGTCAGTGACAAACCCCGCCCGCGTGCGAACAAAAGGATGACTCTCCCAATGGGACGTCTCCCGCCTTCTTTCTTTTTGCTGAAGAGAAAGTCTGTGCCAGCCCTGAAGCCCTGGTGCCCTTTTCCTGTCCTTGCAGGAGAGGCAGAAGAAGAGCACCTGTTCACACTTTTCAGTAGCTTCCAGTTCGCCTCCTAGTTGCCGGATCGTGTTCGATGACTGTCAGCAGCGGTTGTCCCAACTCGTCCGGTGCTTCAACTACTATGGTAGCTGTTACCTATGGTCCCATCTTCATCGCTACCCATGCATGGGTGGACTACTTGGTGGTGTTGATCACTTTCGACAGTTTCGCCCTGGTCGTCAGATTGCCCTACTTTTTGGGTGTGGTCCCCGTGGCTGCTCCGCCGCCACCCCCAGCTCCCGTCTCTTTTGGCGCCACTAACGCACCACACCAGTCACCAGTCTCGACAGTCAGACCGAGCCTCAGGCTCGGGTCTCTCATTACCAGTGCCCGTAGGGGTTCCAGACCAGTCCTAGCCTGAGCAAGCGCCAGCCCCCGGGCCCAGTTCTGACTGAATCCTGATGCAGGCCTCACGTCCTAAGTTCCTGTCTCCACTTCTGCAGTTCGCTCAGGCCTCCAGCCTGGGGCCCCGGCCAAGTTGGCATCTGGAGCGGGTCTCCACCCCAAGGTGTTCGACTCCTCAGTACCCTGCTCGGGCCATCAACCCCGAGCCTCCACCGAGCCGGCTCCCCACACGGGTCCCCTGACCCAGGGGCATGGCTCCCCAGCACCCCGTTCGGGCATCTCGACCGGAACCTCAGAAGAGCAACTGCCCCACTCGAGTTTCCAATCCCTGGTGCGAGGCATCTCAGCATCCAGATCGGGCATACAATCCCGGGGTTTCCCGCGGATTACGTCTGGCATGACTGATCCACGATAGGCTCCGGATCTCTCGGCTTTATCTCGGGGGCACTGCTCCCACAACCTGACAACGCTGATTCCCAGCACTAGTCTGCCTCTAGGGGACACAGAGACCCCGGCATGGACCGAGGGCCTCCTGTCACGCCTTTCAGTCTCGCCAGCTCCCAGTCTAGGCTTAAGGCCTCGGGTCACCGGCACCACGGTACCCCTTGCAGCATCAGCTTCAGGTGCAAGCACGTCGTTGCGAGCATCTACAACATTACTATCGGTTCAGGCGAAGGCCTACACTCGAGTCACCCAGCCACCTACCTTCACTATAGACTTTACGTCTTGGGGGCCTATTTCGGTATTCCTGGCGAGTGGCCTCGCGCCACCAGCATTCACAGACCAGGTTTTCTCAGTCTACCACCTCGGAGCGGAATCATCTTCGGCTCCCCAAAAGAAGCATCGTCGTAGCCGTGAAGGGAAGTGACCCGCTGCTGCCACCAGCAACTCCGGCAAGATCATTCTTGTCGGGGACTTATGGATTCACCTGGACGAGGGCGAACCCATTGTTCCCCCAGAATGGATCGTCTCTATGGTCCCTACTACCAACCTCTTTAGCCTCTTGCATCGAACGCGGGAAGACAAGGCGAAACTCAAAAGGGTGAATGCTTCGACAACGACCCAAAGGCGCCAGTGTCGGTTTGGCATCCCAGCTCCCAAGTCCTATCGGAGACATCGGGATGAGGGAGACCAGCAATCTGACTTGAGAAGGATCTGGGATACCCTAGAGGAAGCTCAAGCTATCCGGGAGCTGCGTCTTAGTAACCCGTTTCGGGCACTAGGGCACTGCACCAAGTAAGGTACAACTGGCCCTATAGCCGCATCATCTGATGGTGCCCAGCCCCTCATCGCCTCTCATTCAGATAGGTGAAAGTAGAGATGGGTTCATTTTGGGCCCCACCAATATCCAACCTTGAGTTCACCTTAGGCAGATGCCGCAATGGAGACTCCTCCGCAACGCACCTCGGTCTTTGATAGGCTGGGGGCACCAGTCTGCCCCAAGAGGCGTTCTCAGAAGAGGTAGACGGTCTGGCTCCTCAATGATGCGGTCAGGGTTTTCACATGCTACACCATCGGGCACCAGCCTGAGGTTCAGACTAATGACCTGAACTAGCCCACATCTCACTTTAGGAGACCTCATCACCCGACTCAGCCACCGGCTCAGGTCGGCCACGTCGGCACTTCTGCCGGGCCTCAGGTATCGAAACGAGCAGAAGAAGTTCCCGTTGAGGAGCATGCCACCCCCATCAACATAGAACCAGTCAACAATGACCCTTCGGCTAGTAAAGTCCAAGAGGTAACTCTTAAGACTCTCATGAAGGAGAACCAGCACTTGAAGGCCCTCCTGCACGACTTGCTTCAGGAATGTGACCTCCACCCCAGCTGCCCACTGGACCTTCGACGGAGGCGCCGATCCCGCCAGGTGGGCAAAATGGTGCTAACGCCTCTGAGGCAGCTGCTTGGACCCCTACCATTGCTGGGTTCGGCATGCCCTTGGCCGAGGCTTAACCACGGCTATCCAATACGTTGGTGCCAAAAAATCTCAGGGCACAGCGCCAGATGATCGAGCGGATCGTTGAGACCAAGCTCACCCAGTTTGGAGAAGGGATCATGACTATAGATGTCTACAGTCCGTGTCAGGTCCCGGATCCCTCGGCTCTACCTCGGGAGTATCCCTCCCGCAACCTGACAACGCCGATCCCCAGCATGGGTCTACCTTTATGGGACGCGACGACCGCGGTACCAAGTGAGTGCCCTCTGTTGCGCCTTCCGGTCCTACTAGCTCCCAGTTTAGGCTCAAGGCCTTGGGTCACTGGCACCCTGGTACCCCCTGCAGTGACAACTCCAGGTGCAAGCACGTCACTGCGAGCATCCGCAACACTACTGTCAGCTCGGGCAAAGGCCTACACTCGAGCCACCCAGTCGTCGGCCTTCACTACAGACCTCGCGTCTTGGGGTCCCGTTCTGGCATTCCTGATGAATGGCCCTATGCCACCAGCATCCGCAAGCTAGGTTTTCTCGATCTACCACCTCAGAGTGGAATCATCTTCGACTCCCCAGAAGGAGCAGTGCCGCAGCCGTAAGGGCAAGCGACCCACTGCTGCCACCAGTAAGTCTGGCAAGGCCATTCTTGTCGGGGACTTACGTATTTGCCTGGACGAGGGCAAACCCATCATACCTCCAGAACAGATCGTCTCTACGGTCCCTACTACCAACCGCTTTAGTCTCTTGCGTCGAACGTGGGAAGACAAGGCAGAACTCAAAAGGGTGAACACTTCGACAATGGCCCAAAAACACCAGCGCCAGTTCGGCATCCAAGCTCCCAAGTCCCGTCGGAGGAATAAGAATGAGGGAAACCAGCAATACGACTTGAGAAGGATCTGGGTCACCTTGGAGGAAGCTCAAGCTATCCGGGAGGCACGTCTTAGCAACCCCTTTCGGGCATTAAGGCGTCACGCCAAGCAAGGTGCGACTAACCCCACAGCTGCGTCATCTAGCGGCGCCCAGCCCCTCATCGCCTCTCACATAGATAGGAGGAGATGGAGACAGGATCATTCCGGGCCCCGCCAATATCCGGTCGTAAGTTCTCCTCAGGCAAATGTCGTAATGGAGGCCCCTCTGCGACGTACCTCGATCTTTGATAGGCTGGGGACACCCGTCCGTCACAAGAAGCGTTCTTAGGAGAGGCGGGTGGTCCGGCTTCTCAACGATGCAGTTAGAGTGTTCGCGTGTTACACCGTCGGGCACCAGCCTGAGGTTCATATTGACGATCTGAACCAGCCCATAGCTCAACTCAGGAGACCGCACCACCTGACTCAGTCGCCTGCTTCGATCGGCCATGTCGGTACTTATGTCTGCCCTCAGACATCAATATGAGAGGAGGAAGTTCCCGTTGAGGAGACCCCCATCAACGCGGAGCTGGTCGGCAATGACCCCCCGGCCGGTGAAGTCCAAGACGTAACTCTTGAGACTCTCATGAAGGAGAACCAGCACTTGAAGGCCCTCCTTCAAGACTTGCTTCAGGAACGTGACCTTCATCCCCATCCGCCCACTGGGCCCTCAATGGAAGCTCTGGCCCCGCCAGATGGGGAAAATGGTGCTAATGCCTCAGCGACAGCTGCCCGGACCCCTACAATCATTGGGTTCGACACGCCCTTGGCCGAGGCTCAACCACGGCCCTCCAACACGCCAGTGCCAGAGAATTTCATGGCACAGCGCCAGATGATCGAGCGGATCGTTAAGACCAAGCTTGCCCAGTTTGGAGAAGGGGTAGTGATTGTAGATCTCTACACTGTCCCCTATCCACTACACCACCAGCTCAAGAAGCTTTCGTGGGAGTACGCCAAACCGCCAAAGCTACAAAAATTCGACGGACATCAGTCTCCACACGAGCATCTGGCCTACTACATTACGGCCATGGGCGAGCTCGCGTTAGATGAGTCTTATCTCCTTCGCTATTTCCCCACCTCACTTACGGGAATGGCCTTTCAGTGGTATTCCCGTCTCAAGCCCAATTTCATCATTGACTGGGCAGATCTCCAGAAGAAGTTCCTAGACCGTTTCCAAATGGTCGAGCAAAAGGTCTCCTTAGCCGAGCTTTGCTTCCTTCGACAGAAGAAGGGCAAGAGTGCCCTTGACTTTATCAAGAAATGGCGAGACCTTAGCATGAGGTGTTTCAATCCACCTGTCCAGGAGGATGCCATCACTATCTGTCATCGAGGCTTGGCGGCCGAGGTTAGTGAAAAGCTTCTCGGCACTAACGTCAAGGGCTTTGACCAGCTCAACTCGACAGTCACCGAGATAGAAATGTTCTTCGCCGACAACCCGAGCTACGCTACAGCAAAGGGTAAGCAGACGCGGGAACGCCAGTCTGGTAAGGAGGTGAACATCATCAAATTCACCCCCACCACTAAAGCCAACAAGGGAGCCGGAACGAGCGGCTCTGACAAAAGGCTAGCTGATAAGCTGACTGCCCCCTCCTTCTCAGAGCGTATGAAGATGCCCTTCTTCTTCAAGAAGGAACATACGAAGATGCTCTTCGACCTCTGCATGGCTCAGAGGATCGTCGAATTACCTGAAGTCCACAAGCTAGACGAAGCCCATAAAACTAACAATCCCAACTACTGCCTATACCATCGCATAGAAGTTGATCCGAGATGGCCTGATTAAAATGAAAAGTAGTCTCATCGATCCTCCATAGCCACATACGTGGTCCAGACCAGCCAAAGCAGCACGTGTGGTTCACCACCCAGCCAATGTGATCCACATGATGGCGCTCTCCCTCCTCCTCCTGCTGTGGTGGATGGTGCTGCTGAGGAGTGGCCGACGTGTGGAGATCGAGAAGGAGAATCCATCTGATCCTGCTACTCGTGTGGATACATCTAGAGGCCGGACACTTGGACGGCTAGCAGCCCGATGAGCCTCTACTCGATCGTCTTCAGGCATCTGTGAATTAATTAATCCCGCAAAGGTATAGAATTGTTCTTCCTTAGCGAGTTCCCTTCGATCCGTTTTTCCTTAATTTTGATCGCTAGCAATGATCCACTCCTTAGGGTTTCGTTGTTTCCGCTGCATCTCTGATCGAAACCTAACACCTCGCCCCCTTGATCACATAGAGCCTGGTGCCGACCAGGTGTATATAGTTGCTCCTCAGGAGGTGGTTGCCTTTGAGCCTGGGCACTTGTCATATCCTCTACCAGCGACGATTCCGGTGAAGTGCTTGCAGCCCCCTCTGGCGTCGCCGTCTGTGGTGCCTGCACCCAGCGTTGGTTCGGGTACTCGGGCAGCAAGCCAAAGGGTTGCCTCCCGGAGTTCTTTGAGCACGCCTATCAAAATTTCTTCGATGGTGATGGAGCAATGCCATCGGGTGGATCTTTCTACGGTGGCGATGCTGGATCGCCAGCGACGCCAGGGGTAGTGGAGGAGGATTTCCATCGAAGCTCACAGATGAATTCCACCTCCTCCCCGATCTGTGACTCCTCCGGCCCCCGAACTAGTCGAGGTGCCAGCCCTAGTACCATCTGCTCCGATCAGCCTGTCATGGGCAGGGGTCACTCCGCCGGCCCTGGCAGGGGGGGCAATTGACAAAGGCAAGGGCCCGACGCTACCACCAGCTTCACTTCGCCTGAAGACGCTTTGGGGGTCATTTTAGCTCAGTGTGAGGCCTACATTCTGATGGACAAGGGCGTGCGGTTACCTGAATGCACTAGCATCTTCTCCCCCGTGGCCAACAAAGAACTGTACAACTTGGTTGCCAAGAACTTGTGCTTGGTCGCTAGGGCCTTCGGCCTATAGGGGTACCACTTCCATGGGATCACCCGTCAGCTGACCGAGAGTGATGTAGTGCGGACGAAGCTGGAAGCTCAACTCTGCAAGCTCACGGGTGAGCACACCAAGCTCCAGAAACTAATTGAGTCATAGGGGTGCACCTTGGCAGAGGCCGAGCGCGATCAGGACGCTTTCTAGGTCCAAATCCAAACATTGGAGGGGTCCCTGCGTGAGGTAGCCAAGTGGGCCAATGCAATTGACGTTTGGGTGTCCGAGCTGAAGCCCTCGGTGGCTGAGATCGAGGAGAGGGCCCAGGCGGGGGAGGCCCGAGTTGACAAGCTGAAGGCGGTGATGGCCACAATTGGCATGGAGGTCGTGGACTACTTTCGATTGTCCTCGAAATACCAGGATGAGCTGAACACGACTGTTGTTGACGTCTATGGTCCAGCGAGGGACGTGGGATTCTAGGAGGGATGGTTTGCCACCCTCCATGCTGCCACTGATAGCCTGGGTGCTCCAGTGCCTGCCCTGCCACCTCTGCTAATGCCATTCAAGTTGCGGCCAGCCAGGGCGAGGAGGAGCTTGGCGAGGAGGGGCCGAGTACGGTGAAACACGCTACTGGGGTCGAGCACTCGGTGGAGAGAGAGTTGGTTAACTTAACTGACGATGCTCCACCCCCCACGACCATTCCCACAGACGGCAGCAAAAAGTGCAGAGATAAGAAAATGGTCTCTCGAATCCCGTAGCACACTTTTAATATTTATTTGTTGGGGAAGATCATCCAGTCACCAGTGGAAGCCTATAAACATTAGAAGAACGACATCAAAAGGAGTCCTGGGTGTTATCCCAGGGTACAACCCTTCGATGCTTAAGTCAGGACCTTGTTATGTGGAGATCAATAGAGTATGGAGAAGAGAGAGGAAGATGAGAGCAGAGCGATCAAGCCTGGAGTGAAGATCCGACTTCCAGAGAAGTGTTCGCCACCCCCAAAGGGTGTTCGGAGGGCACTTTCTAGGTTGGAGGCATGCTCGGAAGTGAGTCGAGCTCTCCTTAGTAGAAGGCTCTCTATATCTGTAGATGTCTATAGCTGTTAGTTTGTCTCAGCATGTGTGTGTGTCTATCCCGCCATATCCGTATCCCCTTGTCCCTGGTCGAAGGTCTATTTATAGAGATTGTCCTGGCAGTGGAGGCCTATCCCTTAATAGGGAAGGGCATGAGTTATGGGGTAACGTCTCCCAGTAATTGTGGGGAGTTTCCCATTGTGCGCCTGTTCCTCCGAGGTCGGGCAGTCTTTAGATGAGTCTTACGGCTCTTGTGGGTCATGCTCGCCTTTACTGGAGTGGAGGCCGGTAATGCTAGGAGTAACATTCGATCGTGAGAGGATCATCCAGCGCCCGATATGCCTGGGTCGATGTCCCTTATGGGCTAACAAATCCAATGGTTGGCCTTATTAGGCCATTTGGCCTGGGCCGTGACTGTCGGGGATCTGCTATGCATTCTGCAGACCTTGGGCTAATACAGATCTGGCACTAACGGGCCGTACATGGGCCGTATGAGTTTTACCCTCGTCACATCTAAACTCAATTTTCTACATCTCTCTCTACTCTCATCACATGCTATTGACATTAGGTGATACCATCGTGATCACTTTCTGGGGTCACTCGGCCGGTCTGCCTCCTGATTTGTCAATGTCGCCAGTCCCCTCATGCTTCTTCTCCGACGGGCCCATGGTTGTGCTCCCCTCCTCTCGTCCCCATCTCCAGTCTCCCTCCTCGTTCCTCCGTTGGTTGAAAGAACCAGTAAGGTAGTCTGCGGCTGATGCGCTGGGTGCACCATTCCGTGCGCCACTCTGGGAGACACTCCTCTCAGGTCCTCGGCCTATCATCCTCAATGCTCTCTCCATCGCTCGGAGCTCGATCTTCAAATCATGGGCCTAAAGTCATGTCTCCCGTGCCTCAGTCTGGTAATGCTCCAAGGTGGCTGCCCCGACCCGGAGTCTCTCTGTCTCCGCTCGTGCCTCTGCTAACTCTACCTGGAGATGAGGAACCTCCGTTGCCTCGATCAATGCTGCGATCAGCTCTCTCGCCTGCATTTGCATTTACGTCATGGTTAGCATTTTGCATAAGCAATAAGCATTTATGTCTAAGGGAAAATTGTGTTTAGTTGCTTACTTGCTCCACGAGGGTGGCCTCGGCCTCCTTGGCTCGAGCTACGACCTGAGTAAACTCCGCGTCCCGCTCGGCTCTCCCTCCGGCAGGCTGTGAAGAGGAGGACGGAGTGTCCGGTCCAGTCCTCTGGGCTCCCTCGACCCGCTGCATTTAGAAGTTAGTCAATTTGCATCATCACTATCATAAGCAAATTCATTTGAGTTTAGGGTTAGCTCACCAGTAGTTCCAATGCGCTCCGGTACTCATCCCGCTGCTGGATGGTGGCATGGAGCAGTCCCTCAAGCTCAGAAATGTGCCCTTGTGGGTCTAGCTGCATTTAGAAGGCACGTATCAATGCATATAAAGATAAATCAATTGCACAGCAAGGTCTGAGTTAAAGTTCATACTGGTCGTCGAGTACCGCGAAAGGCCTGGTCGCCATACTGCTGGACGTAGGCCTTCAGGTAGGCCTCATCACTGTCAGCCCGCTCCGTCACTGCCCGACCCTTTTGCTTCCAATATTGAATGTACTTCCTCGCTCGGGAGCTCCAATCCACATCACCGCTGATCCCTTTTGAGGATTTCCCAGGACGCTCATCATTTCGGTGGGGGAACACCACCTCAGGCTGGCGCACTCCTCGCATCCTCATGATCAGGCGGTGGTGCAGAGGCTCGATCACATTGAGGCAGTGCAACTAGAGGTCTCATCCACCGTACGCCAGGGAAACCTTCACCCACGACTGTCCCTCATGCCTCTCATCCCGATACGGTGTCCAGTGCACTTGGAAGGGCCATTAAGTCCATGTCAGTCAAAGTCAGCATTTAAGGAACATTTTAGAAGCATAATAGGAGAGTTTCAAGTTCAGGAGTTTACCGATGCATGCGGGAATGAGTCGATGTCACCCTGAAGAGTCCGGGTCAATCTCTGGATCAACCCCATGTCTCGTGCTACTACCCACCGCCTCGCGATGGGGATCCGCTCTGGATGTAGCTGCGTCCCTCGCCCAATCCCAGGAAGGTAGAGAAAACCCCAGATCAACATGTTTTAGAAACATGCATCAGCATTTAGCAATCATATGTCCGCATATAGCAATAGTAGAGTTTAACATTACCTGTAGGAAAGGCGAGAAGCCGCCCAGCATGGTCTCCCGATCAGTCGTGCTGAGAGAATCAAACAGGAAGGCTAAGACCATTGCTCCCTAGGCGTATCTACCCACTCTGCTCAGATCCTCCAACAAAGGCAAGAAGGCTAAGACCATTGCTCCCTAGGCGTATCTACCCACTCTGCTCAGATCCTCCAACAAAGGCAAGAGCCTGCAACTGATCACATCTGCTCTAGTCAAAAACAGTAGCTTTTCGAACAATCGGATCAGAAATCGCCTCAACACTCTATCTCGCTCTGGTCCGGCCTCCGCTGCCACGCTCGAGCGCACCTGCTCGATCACTCAGTCGATGTGCTGCTCTGGTAGCTCACCCACTGCAATCGCTGCCCCTCGAAGCCCTAGGCTCTCCTGGAGTCTCGCCCGTGACGACTAGGATGATGGATGCCCTGGCCTCATTAAGTCCAGCCCTAGTAGCTCCTGGGCTAGCTCGCGGTAGTCGTCGTATGTCCATCCAGTCACTGCTTTCCCGTGCACTCTTAATCCTGTGATCCTCACCACATCTTCCAGTGTTGGGATCATGTGCCCCCATGGGAAGATGAAAGCCCTGCTGATCGGATCCCATCTCTCGTGCAAAGCGTACAGCAGAGGAGTGTCAAGCCTGGTCACCTCTATGTTGAGCACCTCCCCGAAGCCCATAGCAGCCAATCTCTCTCTCTCTGATACTCGGGCAGCGCTTGGTACACCGCTCGCACTTGAAGCCATGATATTCGGGTCCTTATTTTCCCCTGCACACGTAGAGCATATGGTTGGTCATCGCATCATTGCATTTGTCATAAGTCAAAATCACAAAAAAATCAAATATAGGAAAAAACCAAAAATAGCATTTCTAGCTCTGGTTTCTCTGACGCGCCATTGGTGGGGCGTCAGGAAGCGTAACGGCCACTGGAACGACCGTTACAAGTTCCCCGAATGGGCATCATCTTCTCCATTCCTCCAGCCTGTGGAAGTGGCCCAAATGGCCTACAAACTCTCCTAATGGGTCCCCACATCAAGAATCTTAATCTTTTGAATGTCACACTCCTTGTAGTTAGCTGCAGCACAAATCTTCCTAGCTGAGAGAAGAACGCCAGGCCTCCAGTGATCTCCAAGCTTCAAGCTCCACAGCAACAACAAGGCAACGAGCAATGAGAATTGTGTGTGGGTGAGTTGGTCGTCGACTAAGGACACTGAGGGTATGTCACTTGTACTTCCGTCACGCGGTGTTTCACCATGACGCACAAGTCTATCCCCACCATGGGTGAGATGTTATGACAAGGGTGAACACCCCGCCATGCCGGGATTCCCCTCGTGTGTCTGTCAACTGCAACCATGCACGCACCATGACGACACCCTTCCTCGCAGTCGTAAGGCCATGTCTGATCACTCGACCCGAGCCGTGATCGACCCTCGCCTAGACACCAGTCTGATGCTTTCTTTGGTTGCCCAGTTACAAGCCCCTCGTTCGGAGGAGCAAACATGGCCCACGTCACAAGAGGAGTCCCCTGTAAAATACGCGGGCACCCGCTTTGTCACGCATTGACCCGGGGACTGACCACCGTGTCGAAACTGTCCCACGGCTTGTGCCTATTCTACCTCGGCCACTATGATCTGCCTGTAAAGTCATATAGCTCTCAGAAATTATACTACCATTTGAATGAATGCGCTCACATCCACGTTTGGGCCCTCAGTCCCCCTTTTGTGTGTCACCTAGCGTGAATCCCTAGCACCTCTGACCCCAGCTAACATCACCCTGTCTAGTGCGAACCCACAGTTGCAAAGTGCTCCTTGCTCTCCGCATAGGACTTCAGGCACATATAGATCTCTCTTCAGCATGGAACGAAGGTGTTCGAATTCAATCCGATGTAAATAAACACCGACTGCTTACGATCGGTGGGGAAAGACGTCCTGTACACGACTCTCCATAGTCACCTACGCAATTGCACCTATGGAACCGACCTTCCCTCCATGTGTCTCCCACCTCTCGAGTCCACGTGCTGCGCCTTGGCGGCGCTTCCCCTGTCAACTCTCAGTTCCATGGGTGATTGTCGAGAAATCGACTGACACACCCGCATCCCAGCCACGTTTCCCCAAAAGTTGGGAAACCTCTCGTGCCACTCGGTCTCCCCTCGACTTTCCGTAAAAGGCGAGTGCATGGTACCGCTTTGAGAAAGATATGGCCATGAGAGGAAGTGCCCGAAACATGCAAGATTCTGGCATCTCCACCCGTCGCCTTATCTCACCCCTCAATTCGGTCACCACACACATGTGCGCCGCGGCC
Organism: Amorphophallus titanum; assembly: GCA_024336825.1. Taxonomy (NCBI): domain Eukaryota; kingdom Viridiplantae; phylum Streptophyta; class Magnoliopsida; order Alismatales; family Araceae; genus Amorphophallus; species Amorphophallus titanum. The sequence goes on from JANBPO010009603.1 coordinate 41,839,088, forward strand.
CATACCCGCCGCGCGAGAACAAGAGTTTATCTTCTTTTTAGATGCCTATTTTATCTTCGCATATCATTATATTTATCTAAGATCTCAGCATAGACTTCTTCCCAATCACTATGTGTAAAATTCTCGAAAGGAGAAGTTACCTCCTCATCATCTTCCTCTTCTTCTTCTCTCTTTGCCATCGGACATAGCCTATCTTCATGTTCACTGTCAGAAGAGCTACTCTGACTTCCTTCCTCTTCATCACTCCAGGTGCTTACCATAGCTTTTCCTTTCTTGTTCTTCCACCTAGGCTATTTCTCCTTCTGCAGCTCAGGACAATCTGCCTTCAGATGCCCTGCTTTTCTGCAATTATAGCAAATAACACCATCAGATTTCTTGGCAGTATTAGATTTGTATTTTGACTACCTTTTCCTAGAGAAATTCTTTCTTCTGAACCCCTTTCCCTCCTTCCTCGGGAACTTCTTAACTTTTCTAGTAAGCATTGCAAATTCATCTAATTCTTCATCTGAACTAGAGGAACTGTGCTCACTAGACGACCCTTTGCTACTTGAAGTCACTTTAAGTGCTAGGGGCTTTTTCTTCTTCTCAAACTCATCAACTCTCTTGAGATTCAACTCATATGTCATGAGAGAATCGATGAGTTCGTCAACTGTGGTGGTTGCTAGGTTCCTAGACTCCTCCATAATAGTGGCCTTGGTGTGCCAAATAAGTGTCAGAGACCTAAGAATTTTTCTAACCAGTTCGTACTCACTATAGACCTTCCCTAGACTCCTCAAGCTGTTAGTGAGTACTATCAGTCTAGCGTACATCGCAGATATGGGCTCATCGGGTTTCATCTTAAAAGCTTCATACTCTGAGACTAACATATTTGTCGTAGTCTCTCTAACTTGAGACGTTCCCTCATAAATCACCTCCTTCTTGTCCTACATTTCCTTGGCTATGGAACAGGAGGAAACTCTAGAAAATTTTATGGGATGAAGAGCACACTGGATGGCATTTACAGTGCTCCCATTCAATGTAGACCTACAGATCTGCTCTCTTGTCCAAACCTCCTCATCCTCAGGTATCTCAAAAGGACCTTTACTGACTACTTTCCAAATTTCTAAATTCTTCGCAAGAAGGAAGACTTGCATACGGTTCTTCCAGTAAGCATAATTGGATCCGTCAAAGAATGGCAGCTTACTGGTGGAATGACCCTCAACAGTTAGACCTCTAGCATCCATTTTCTAATACTCTCCGGGATGTTAAGCCCTAAGGGAGAGTCAAGCTGTGATACCATGTGATGTGTGAAAAGGGATAACTACAGATCTAGAGGGGAGGTGAATAGATCTACCCCAAATTGAAAGTTCTCTACAGCAGTTAAAATGAATGCGGAATCTCCTCCTCAAATGCGCAGGTGTCCTTGATCTCTTGTAGATGCTAGATTTCTTGTAGATGTTGGATGCCTCATTCTGGACCCTCGGGGGTCTATTTATAGAAAGTGGAGGGCTACCAAGAGGTATTTGAACCCGAACGAGGTGAATAGGATAGAAATGACCCCGGGAGGGTCTTTTTTTCTTTTTTTTTCTTTTTCTGCTAGAGGGAAAGAGGGCGGGGTCGAGTGACCCCGGGGGCCCCACCTGGGGTCGAATGACCCCGGGCAGGCCCCCCCGAGGTCAATCGGCCCCGGGTAGGTCTTGCTTGGGGCCGGTTGACCCCGGGCAGGCCCTCCCGAGGTCACGCAACCCCGGGCAGGGCCGCCCGCTGGCGCGCGGGCCTGCCCGAGGTCGGGCTACCCCCCGCGGGTCTCCCCGACCCCGGATGGGTCCTTTTACCCCCTTTTTGCTTAAAAAAACTCTCTCCAGGGCTTTGTAGAACTTGTTGTTCGCAGCACGTCACGTGGAGAGAGGAGAGAACGCGCCTCCTTGTTCGTTCGTCTTCCCCACGCCGTAGGGTGCGAAGAGAGGATTTATTCTTTTTTTTTTGGTAAGTAATAATATGGTATTTGTATTAAAAGAAAGTAGAACTGTACATCAGGATTCTGCCAAGCAGATGAAGAAGGCTAAGGACCACACAGGTTGTGGACTCATAGCTTATTGAGGAATAAAGATAAATCTACTAAAAATGATTTTTTCCCTTGTTGTTAGTCTCTTTTGCCCTTGCATTTCCATGCAACTTCTTGCATCTTCAAGAATTTTGATGAGAACATTTGATTTGGACCTGGTGGAATCCTCCAATATTCGCATACACCTCTCTTTCCAGATTTTCCATATGGATATTTGAAGAAGAATTCTGACAAACTTTAGGAGTTGGTCTGATTTCTAGAATTGAACCTACAACTGGTTCAATTCTTGGTGCAATCCCATGTTTGGCTGTCTATGCAAGTCAAACCTTTCAAGAATTTCTTTCCAAATTCATTTGCTATAAGAGCATTCAAAGAACATATGGCCAAGTTCATCTCTTCCCTGCTTACAGAGTAGACACATGCTTGGAAGGTGAAATCTTTTCTTCTGTAGGTTGTCAACAGTAGGTAGTTTATTTGTGCGTAATCTTGCCTCTGCCCTGGTCATGTGTGTAATCTTGCCTCGAGATCTCTACCTGCCCACACTCGCTGACCGTGGTAGTGGCGGATACTGCCCTGCTGCTGTGGGTACTGCTGCTGCTGAGGATATCACTACTGTTGTTGAGGGTACTGGGGTGGCTGACGTGGCCTCTGAGGATAGTCACGTGCCATGTGCCCTGCCTGGTCACATCTGAAACAAATCATTGGCGTCATACACTGCCTGCCTGGATGCGACTCGCCACACTAGGGACATGACCCTCGAGAACCACCAACGGATCCCTGACGCTGATAAGGCATCGGCTACTGAACACTAGCTGAAGGCGCCTGCCTCTGATCTCTGCTCCCCTTACGCTTCTTACCAAAACCTTTCCTGAAGAACTTCTTGATCTTGGAGCCTAAAGACGCAGATCCTGTCACTGACGCCACCGGAGTCAGAGCTCCCGAGCTACCCGAAGGGGGCTGAAAGGTTCTCTGCTGCTGGGTAGCCATCTGCTGGCCGCGGCCTAACTGGGACTGCCTCTGGCTAACCTGCCCTCGAGTCCTCTACATGTCCAGCTCCAATGATGCCGCTACACAAGAAGTCATCTCCAAATCAGTGGCAGCGTTTGCTATCAGATGGTGCCTCAACTCCTGCCCCAAACCCTGAACGAACTACTCGGTCTTCAGATCCTCATTCTCCATGATATGGGGAGCGTAATGCCCTAACTCCACAAACCGAGCCCTGTACTGCAGCACCGACATGTCACCCTGAACCAGCTCCAGAAACTGACACATCTTCTATATACTGACATAGGATGGGCAGTAAGCACGCTCGAAGACCTTGACGAAGTCCTTCCACGTAATCTACTGAAGTGGACAAGACTGAAAAGATGTCTTCCACTCTGAGGACCACCAAGCTCGAGCCGTACCCTACAACTGGTTACAAGCCAACATCACCTTGTCCTCCTCGGTACAGTTCATGGAACTAAACACTCTCTCCATCTTGTCAAGCCAATCTTTAGCCACATCTGGGTTTGGCTGGCTGCCATAATAGGGTGGATGGAACTACAAAATGTCCCTCACTACACGGCCAAGCCCACCCCTAGATGACGAGCCCTCACCAACATCTCTACCGAATTGCTGAGTCATGAACTGAACCATGCCCCGAAAGAAATCCTCTGCCCCTGGAACTCTCGCTGCATCCCCTGCCTCAGTGGAAACCGGTGGCACTCTGCACTGCTCTTCCTACTCATCCTGAATCTCTGCCGACTATCCCTACTGGGAGCGAGCCCTCTGCCTCGGTGCCATGCTCGCCCTGATGCAAAAGACAGAAGACATGGAAAGTGGTGAAGTCAATGAAACTTTCGGTGCCCTAAGCCAGTGTCGACTGTACATCATCATTGTGGACTAGTGGACCACTATAATTATTTATGATTCTTATGTATTTTCACAACCGTGCTCTGATACCAACTGTAACGACTCGAGATCTGAATACCGAGACCCGGATGCTGGACTAGCAACTCTCCTTCTCTTGTTCACCTCTGTGTAGATTCTCTTCTATCTCTCCCCTTTCTCCTCTTCAACGTGAGAGGTTTTAATACCTCTATTGGCATTGACGCTGCCTCTAATGGGAGTAAGTTCGAGGGTGCCCCCCAGTCTCATCCCCGACAAAGGGTGCCTACGTGCCTGGACTGGGCATTGACACCTCGACCACTTCTTAGCTGGCTTGACGTGATCATATTGCGCGCCATGGGTCATACATAGTGACCAGTGTGTTTGTCACCGGTGGCACCAGTCCAAAGGCTACAACATATCACAGGGTGAAGAAGAAATGACACTACACTGGGTGGGAGGCTTGGCAGGTGCACCGGGCAGAGGATGCTTGGAGTATGCCAGATGGAGGGCGTTGAGTAGCATACCACTGGAGCTGGCGAGGTGCACCGGGCAAGGCCCATTCGAGCACATCGGTAAAAGGGGCATATGGGTAGTGTGCCATTGTAGGGGGCACAAGGCAGTGCACCAGATGAGGTGCAGAGGGTGCACTAGGCGAGGCCAGGACTAGTGCACCAGATGAGGTGCAGAGGGTGCACCAGGTGAGGCACGTGAAGGGTGCATCAGATGGAGACCGTGGAGTGCACCGAGTGGAGTGGTTGGGGAGCGTGCTGGGTTCAGTACTTTGAAGGCGTGTCGGGCACAACTGCTTCGGAGAGCGCCGGGTGTGGCCTGTTTGGGGGTTTGCCAGCTGGAGGCCACTCTAGGCATGTCGCTGGAGGGGCTGTCATTTGGGCTAATTATGCTCTTCTTCGTTCCTCAAGCCTTTTAAGCCCGGTATGCTCACCTTTTGATGGATGACTTGATTCGTTCGTCATAACACAGACTGGTGGCACGTACTCTTCTGTTCATGGTAGCCGCAGTTTGTTGATTTTTCTTCAGAGGCTTGACGACTGCGAGCCTTCCCTAGATTCTTCTTCGCTACAAGGACTCCAGAGATGGCTTCACGACAGTGCACGTGTTCGGGGAATCACTTTGCTTCCCCGGTGGTTTCATGTGCCCATGCAAACACGAGAGTTTGCCTGGCGATAACATTCTTCAGAGTCTGGGCATCAAGTCTCTCTAGGATCTTCTTCATTCAGCTCCGACGCTGATGCGGGACCATACGGGATGCATGGACGTGCGATTTTGTACGTCCACACTTTGTTGTGTGTAAGGATGCGTCTCGAGTGGGTTTGGGTGCAGTATTAATGCAGCATGGTAGGGTTGTAGCTTATGCATCTCGGTAGTTAAAATAGCATGAAGAAGTTTATCCCACTCATGACTTAGAATTGACAGCAGTGATATTTGCACTTAAAATATGGAGACATTATTTATATGGTGAGAAATTTCAGATTTTCACCTATCATTAAAGCTTGAAATATGTCATCTCTCAAAAAGATTTGAATCTTCGTCAGCGTAGATGGATGGAGTATATGAAAGATTATGATTTTACTCTATCTTATCAACCTGAAAAGATGAGTGTGGTAGACGATGCGCTGAGTAGGAAAGTGCAGATCGGTCATTTGATGGTGCGAGAAGGGCACTTATGGGAGCAAGTTCCAAGTGAAACTTTCAGATTGAGAATTCCTTATGATCTGATGTTGGCTGTCTTTGGTAGTCTGGTGATGACTCCAGCAATTTATCAGCAGATCAAAGAGGCACAACAGGGAGATTCTGAGTTATCTCGTGTTGTATTGATGCCAGATGTGGAATTATGCGATGACGTAGTGGTAAGATTCAAAGGCTGAATTTATGTTCCAGCTAAAGACTCTCTTAGAAATGCTATCTTGCGTGAAGCACATGGATCCTAGTATACCATTCATCCTGGAACCACGAAGATGTATAACAATGTGAAGATGCAATTCTGGTGGCCAGGTATGAAGAGGGATATGGCAGACTTTGTGGCTAAATGTTTAACATGTCAGCAAGTCAAAGCCGAGCATCAATGACCCGGAGGTATGCTGCAACCTTTCGAGATTCTGATGTGGAAATGGGATCATGTGACTACTAACTTTGTTGTTGGTTTACCCCGATCTCCTGAGGGTTATGATGGTATTTGGCTGTTAGTTGATCGTTTAACAAAAATAGCTAGATTATTGCCCGTTAAAGTGAGTTGGAATGTTCAAAAATTGGCCAGACTATATGTCGAAAGGATTGTACCATTGCATGGGATTCCCATATCTATTGTATCTGACCGTGAGCCACGCTTTACTTCTGACTTTTGGAGGAGCTTCCAAAAGGCGTTAGGCACGGATTTGGCATTCAGTTCAGCATATCATCCTTAGTCTGATGGGCAATCTGAGAGAACCATTCAGACGCTAGAAGACATGTTGAGGTCTTGTAGTCTTGACTGTCACACTGAGTAACTACGGATGCTGGCGTCTAATTAACGTGCATCCTTATGTCAAAAGGTGTGTACTACACCTGAATGCTCTTATGTAATTGATGAGCAAAAAGAAACATCAGAATATGGTAGCAGTAAAAGTGAAAAGATTGCTAAATCCCTGGAATAAAATCAAAAATATCATAAAATATTTGACCTCAATACAAATTTTTGTTACTCCCAAAGAGGTTAATGGAAATGAATGAGTAAGGTTAAGGGAGGTTAAATACTCCATGGCTTCTCTTCATGGTGTTCTAGCTATTTTCTGGGTTTTCTGAACCTCTAGCAGAAAAATAAGATGAGTTGTGAATTTGGGGTTTGATTCCTACTTATAGAGGCTTGATGTTGGTATATTATCGCTGGGTCGTCCTATCCTAGGCTTGGAGGGGTTCTAATAGGGATTAGGCTTCTTTCTACTCAACTTCGGATGGCCTTTATAGAGTCCCGATCGAACTATGCTACGGATTTATTTAACGGTATGTCGTGGACCCGTTATAGTCTTATAACGCACCCTTTATGGCCCGTTAAACTCTGACTGTCAACAGAATTCGTTCTGTCAAGTATAACGCATGGGCCTTGGTCCGTTATGGTTACTTAATGGTCTCAAGGAGGTCTGTTAAATACTTCTGTGACAGGGTAGGGATCTGTTTGTTCTCTCTGATTTTGATCAGCCCTGTCGGTCTCTCCTGCAGTTCACACACACATCCCTCGCTCCGTTCTTTATTAACCTGTTCACATTCACATTTTCACATCCACGCCTTCCCATCCTCACATTCACATCCATTCACATACTCACATCCACGCACACTCACACGCATTCACATACGCACACTCACATGCATTCACATACTTACATTTACACAATCATTCCCAATCACATCCATTCATTCACAAAACCATCCATTCGTGCAAGCATGCATTCATTTGCATTCACATACACATATTCATTTCACATGTTTCACAAAACCAAAAATTTCCTTCATTTAATCACATGTCAATTGTCACATAATGTGTATCAACAAAACCAAAAATAGAAAACTACAAAAAAACCAAAAAAAGTGTCATTCGGCTGGTCTATCTCCCGGACCGCCACTATCCCCGGTGCCCTTATGCCGCTTTGGCAGTGGCTCCATGGCGCTATGCTCCTCCTCTTCCCGCGGGCGTCTCTGCTCCGCCTACTCATTCCTCTGGCAGGCAAAAGAGCTAGCCAAAATGTCTCCCACCGATGTGCTCGGTGCCGCGCTCTGTGAGCCTACTGCTACGCCGCTCCGCGACACAGTCCGCTCAGGTGCTCGGCCCATCAGTCGGACGGTCCGCTCCATGGTCCGGAGCTCGATCTTCAATTCATGGGCCTGAAGACGTGCCTCGCGAGCCTCGGTCCGGTACCGCTCAATGTCCGCTGCCTCTCCGCTCAGTTGGGTCACTTCCCCCCGAAGCCGGTCAATCTCTCCCCAGAGACGGGGTACCTCGGCCGCTTCTGCCAATGCTATAGCTAATTCTCTCACCGGCACATTGCATTTTCATATCGGTCAGTTAAGGCACATGCATAGGTCATGAAGCATTTTAGGAAAATTTTGGTTTCTTACCCGCTCCGCGAGGGTAGCCTCGGCCTCCTCAGCTCGAGCTATGGCTTGGGTGAAATCTGTGTCTCGCTCAGCCCGTCCCCCGGCTGGCTGTGTAGAGTAGGACGGTGCATCCAGTCCAGTCCTCTGGGATCCCTCGACCCGCTGCATTTTCAAAGGTCAGTCAAGGTTGCATAAACATTTCAGTTTTTAAGTCTAAGAAAGCTCACCAGAAGCTCCAAAGCCGCTCGGTACTCGTCCCGCTGCTGCACGGTAGCGTGGAGAAGTCCCTCGAGTTCGGCGATACGCCCTTGTGGGTCTAGCTACATTTAGAAGACGAGTGTCATGCATATAGGAATCATTCATATAGAACAGAAAAGTTGAGTTTAGCATTTCATACCGGTCGTCGGGTACCGCGGAAGACCTGGCTGCCATGCCGACGGGTGAACGCTTTCAGATATGCCTCGTCACTGTCCACCCGCTCTGTCATGGCCTTGCCCTTATGCTTCCAGTCTTGAACATATTTCCTGGCTCGGCCGCTCCAGTCGATGTCACTGCCAATCCCTTTGGCAGATTTTCCCGGGCGCTCATCATGTCGGTGCAGGAATCTCACTGCCGACTGATGTACTCCCCGTGTCCTCATGATCAGACGATAATGAAGGGGCTCAATTACATTAATGTAATGAAGCCAGATGTCCCGTCCTCGGTAGGCTAGGGAAGCCTCGACCCACGGCTGCCCCGCATGATCCTCATCCCTATACGGTGTCTAACGCACCTGAAAGGGCCATTCATTTGTCAACATATAGCATTCATGTCAGCATTCATGTCAACATATAGAAGCATATAGAAACATGTAAGAGCATGTAGGAGTTCAGGCTTTTACCAATGTGTGCGGGAATGAGTCAAGGTCCTCTTGAACCGCCCGAGTCGACCACTGAATTGACCCTTTGCTTCGGGCTATGTTCCACCGCCTCGCGATGGGAAACTGCCCCGGATATAGCTCAACTCATCGGCCGATCCCGGGTAGGTATAAAAAAGCCCAGAACAGCATTTTGTAAGAGATGTCAGCATTTCAGGTAATTAGAAGCATAATAGAAAGCATAATAGAAGCATTTAGGCATTTACCTGCAGAAAAGGTGAGAAGCCACCTAGCATGGTCACCCGGTCAGTCGCACTGAGCGAGTGAAATAAGAAGGCCAGCACTGCTACTCCCCACGTATATTTTATCACTCTGCTCAGATCTGATAGCAAAGGTAGGAGCTGGCAGCTGATCACGTCTGCCTGAGTCGCGAACAGAAGCTTCCTGAACAATCTGTCCAGAACTAGCTTAATTGCATCGTCTATTGCTGGCATAGGATGTTTTCCATGTGATTAATGGACTTCCTTGTGCATTATCCGTGTTTTCTAGTCGTTTCAAAATGTCGCCTCGGCGTCGGTGAGCCCCAATTCCCAAGGAAGTGAGCAGCGTTCCTGCTCCTCAAAATGTTCCTGATCCAGCGCCCATGGTTCCTCCACAAGAGGATGCACCTGGCAGTCGTGGTCGTGCATTGAAAGAATTTTTGTTATTTCATCTGTCGACTTTTGAAGGCCAGACCGATCCAGATGCAACCAGGGTGTGGCTAGATGCTACAGAGCTCTTGTTCCAATCCATGGAGTGCGCGGAGGATGAAAAGGTGATGCTCGGCACCTTCCAACTTCAGAGCACAGCACTGACTTGGTGGAATACGGAATGGGAGATCACTTTTCAATCTCGTCCACTCTAACAAATTTCTTGGCCAGAGTTTGTCGTGACTTTCGAGCTTATCTTCAGCCCAGCTTATCTCAGAATGAGCAAGATGCACCAGTTCATGCAGCTTGTGCAAGGAGGGATGTCGGTGCTCGAATCTCGAAATAGATTCATGGAATTGGGCCGTTATGCACCCCATATTCTGGCTAATGAAGCTTTGAAGACTGAGCAGTTCTTGTGTGGTCTTCGAGCCGAGCTGAGACAATCGCTGATTGTGACCCGAGTAACGAATATGAACGAGGTGTATCAGGCTGCTGTAGCATTGGAATTGGATTTCGAAAGATCTCAGGCTCCTTCTCACGCAATGTCGGTTCAACCGATGGTTCCATCTCAACATGGTTATTATCAGCCTCCTGTACCAGGGGTCCCATCTATCGTTCCTGTTGCTAGTGGTGTTTCCTCTTTGGGCAATTCCCAGTTCAGAAAGTTCAAGGGTCAGAAGAAGTTCAAGAAGCGGTTTGACCAGCAGACATCGTTTGATGCAGTTCAACAATCAACTCCTTCCTCCCAGCAATGCCAGAGCTCTGTTAGAGGATGTGCGCGGTGTGGTGGTAGCCACCCAGGCAGACCTTTCTCTCTGCCGGTAGAGTGCTTTCGTTGTGACCAGTTGGGTCACGTGGTTCGGGACTGTCCCCAGTGACCGAAGCCAGTGCAATTTTCTCCAGTCGCTCAGCCCCAGCCGTCTCAACCTCAATTCAGGCCTCATTTTCTGTCGCCGCCGTCTCAACAATTTTATCCTCAAGCTTCTGCGGCGTCTTATTCCAGTACTCTGCAGCTGCTGGAAGAAAGCAAAAAGGCAAAGTGACTCATATCACGCGAGCTGAAGCTGTAGCTTTCAACCTTGTCGAAGGTGCTGTTACATTTTTTGGTTGCGCAACTCGTGTCTTATTTGATTCTGGTGCTTCTTATTCCTTCATTTCTGAGGATTTCATTGCATGCATCAAGGAGCCAATGATTGAGTTGGCATGTGATTTGCTTGTTGAAATGCCATCTGGGGATTTCATGATTACCCCGCTATGTCTCGAGGACTCACCTATTATAATCAGTGATCAAAAATTGCCCGCGAGACTGTATGCTTTGCAGCTTGCTGATTATGATGTCATTCTGGGCATGGATTGGCTTGAGCAATATGGTGCAGTGGTTGACTGCAGATCTAAGAAGATCTATTTTCAGCCACCTGGGAAGCCAACTTTTTATTTCCAAGGTATTCGATCCCGTTCCTCTCGTTTGCTTATTTCTGCTATTAGAGCCTGTAGATTGATTAATGCAGGTTGTCAGGGATTTTTAGCTTTAGTGGTTACTCTTGAGGCACCACAGCAGGATGTCAGTGGTATACTAGTTGTTTCTGAGTTTTCTGATGTCTTCCCTGATGAGCTACCAGGCTTACCTCCAGAGCGAGAGATTGAAATGGTGATTGAGTTAAAACCAGGTACTGCGCCTCTTGCTAAAGCACCGTACCGTATGGCTCCAGCCGAGTTGAAAGAATTGCAAGCACAGTTGCTTGAGTTACTTGAAAAGGGCTATATTAGACCCAATTTTTCTCCCTGGGGTGCTCTAGTTCTGTTTGTCAAGAAGAAAGATGGTAGCCTGTGACTCTGTATCGATTATAGGCAGTTGAATCAGGTTACAATCAAGAATAAATATCTGCTGCATAGGATCAGTGATTTATTTGATCAGTTGCAATCTGCCACTATCTTCTCTAGAATTGATCTTCGATCAGGGTATTTTTAGCTGAGGATCAGAGAGTCTGATGCCGAAAAGACTGCGTTCAGTACGTGATATGGATACTTCGAGTTTTTGGTTATGCCTTTTAGGCTGGCCAATGCTCCTGCGACATTCATGGATTTAATACAACGTGTCTTCCGGCCTTATCTCGACCAATTTGTGGTGATCTTTGTTGACGATATCCTAGTATATTTTGCCACAAAAGAAGATCATGCACAGCATTTGAGGATTGTTATGCAAACACTTAGGGATTACGAGCTCTATGCTAAGTTAAGTAAATGTGAGTTCTGGCTTTGGGAGGTCCATTTTCTCAGCCATGTGATTTCCGGTGTTGGTGTTGCAGTGGATCCAGCAAAAATTGAGGTTGTTCTTAATTGGCAGAGACCGAGGACCGTTACAGAGATCAAGAGTTTTCTGGGTTTGGTAGGTTATTACCGCAGGTTTATAACTCAACTCGGGAGCTACAAAAGCGATCTGAAACACTCCAAAAAGGATCCGAAAGACCTAATAATGATCCAATAAAGACCCAGGGCATTACACTAAACATAGTCGAGGCAATCTTGCTACAAGGTGGGCCACTAGTAGCCTTCCCAGATTAGTGTCTGCGCGAGTGCTCGCCCCCCCACGTGGCTCCCGCAAATCGTGGATTTCTTAGATGGCCTGGTCGGCTTCCGTAAGGAATAGGCACTTCAACAGTGGAGCTGAGAGGGAGTGGCGATATAGTCTGTCGTTCACCACTGTAAAGTGGGTAGCTCTTGCTCGCGTGCGCTGAGCCTCAGCACGATCGATCAGGAGCTATTGTCAAAGGAGGAAATCCAAGAGGGGATCCATCCAGGAGGGCTCGTAGTCGATGGCGTTTTCCTAGGATGTTGGCTCATCTATGCTTGGTGCTGATAATTCTTCTATTAGGATTGACCTCGAGTTGGAAACCACGGTGGCTGATGCCAGGCGAGACAGGGCATCCGCTCGTACGTTCTCCTCTCATGGGATGTGGACCACCTCGAAGTGAGAGAATTCCTTTGCTACGACCTTGGCTTGCTCCAAGTATTTAACCATGGAGGGTTCACGTGCTTCAAATTCTCCCTTTACCTGGTTGGCGATGAGTATGGAGTCGTTGTACGCTCACACGCTAGTCGCCCCTAAGTGTTTCACAATGCGCAGCCCTGAGAGGAGTGCCTCGTATTCGGCTATGCTGTTCGTGGTTGGAAAGTTGAACCGCAAGGGGTACTGAAGCTTGAGCCCTTCCGGTGAAAGTAGGACCAACCCTACTCTGCTCCCCGTGGTGCAGGACGATCCATCGACGTATAGCTCCCACGTGGGCCCAGAGGATTGTTGGGGTGAGTCTTCAGTGGGTATGGTGCATTCGGCTACGAAGTCGGTGAGAGCCTGGGCCTTGATCGCAGTCCTCGGGTGGAACTTGACATCAAACTCCCCCAACTCGATAGCCCATTTGATCAGCCTTCCTGAGGTGTCAGGGTTCTGGAGGATTTGGCGGAGCGGCTGGTCGATGAGGATGATGATTAGGTGAGCCAATAAGTATGGTCGCAGATTGCGAGCAGCCATAATGAGTGCTAGGGCAAATTTCTCAGGTCGTGAGTACCAAAATTTTGGTCCTTGTAATGCTCGATTGACGTAGTAGATAGGTCTCATGACCCATGCTTCTTCCCATGTGAGCACAGCGCTCATTCTGCTCGGCGTCACAGAAAGGTATAGGAATAGCTATTCTCCCCTTTGTGGTTTGGCAAGGATGGGAGGGGTTGCCAGGTAGCATTTTAATTCTTTGAACGCCTGCTCACACTCTTGATCCTAGTCGATCTATCCTTTCTTCTCTGGCGCTTGATTGGCTTGTTCGATCAATCGAAAAAAGGGGAGACATCGTTCGACAGTTCGGGATAGGAACTGAGCCAAGGTGGTGACATGCCCAGTAAGGCATTGTACGTCCCTCACTCGCCCTGGTCGCTGAATTTCGAACACTACTCGGATTTGGTCGGGGTTGGCTTCGATCCCCCGGTGGGTGACGAGGAAGCCCAGAAACTTCCATGACCATACTCCGAATGCACATTTAGCTGGGTTGAGCTTCATATTGTATCTTCTGAGTGTGGCAAAGGTCTCCGCTAGGTCTCCCAAGTGCTTGACGGCTTGGAGGCATTTTACGAGCATGTTGTCGATGTATACCTCCATGTTACGGCCGATCTGCGAGTCAAACATGTGGTTGACAAGGCGTTGGTAGGTTGCCCCCGCATTCTTCAACTCGAACGGCATTCAAGTGTAGCAGTATAGGCCATGATCAGTGACAAATGTGATCAAGTCCTGGTCGGGCTTGTGCATGCTGATCTAGTGATAGCCGGAGTAGGCATCTAAGAAGCTTAGCATTTCATGCCCGGCTGTCGCGTCAACTAGCTGGTCGATCTGTGGCATGGGAAAGCTATCATTGGGTGTAACTTTGTTGAGGTCAGTGTAGTCAACGTACATCCACCACTTCCCGTTGCACTTGGGGACCAGGACCACATTGGCTACCCAGTCTGAGTATTGAGTAGGCCTGAGCAACCCTGAGCACAGCTTTTTGCTCACCTGCTCCTTGATGATGACCTGTTGCTCAGGGTTGCAATGCCTTTGGCGCTGTTGTACCGGATGGCAGGCGGGATCCAGCCTAAGTTGGTGCGTGATGATCTCCGGCGAGATTCTGGGAAGCTCATCCTCGGACCAAGCGAACACATCTCGGTTGGCCGTGAGGAAGCTCGCGTAAGCTCGCTTATCGTGCTCGGATAGGTTCGGGCCGATCCTTAGCTGTAATGACCTAGAGATCTGGATACCGACATACTGATAACATCGATATATCGATACCAAGAACTGGGGAATCCACCCAAGAGGCTGGTGAGGCCCCTGTAGGGTTGGAAGGGTTTTACTGAGGGGTTGCATAACGAATTGGAATTGCACACGCGCAGAATTAATTAATACAACAATTTGAATTGTAGTGCAGAAGAAAATTAAATATATCAAAGTGGTGAAAGTATATAATAGTCCAGAATTACAGATATACAAGTCCAACAACTAAACACGAGTCTAAAAGTACAACTACACAGGGCATACCACATGCAGATCGAGGTGAAACGATACCTTGATGCATCCAGAACCAACGTCTCGAGCTAAGTAAAATCATCGAGACATACAACAAGGTCGCCTATCAACCCCTAGTCTCATCGGGTTGACCGGAACCAAACACGACATACACAGACACACACACAAACACCAGAACATGCACCGACATTCCTGGCCATCTCATCACGATCATAGCCCTCATAGGATATCAACAGATCCACGGGTCACGGGCAAATCAGGAGATCAAGCCAAAACAATAGAAACAGGAGTGGTGGATGAGGACAACCCTCTGGGCAAAGCGAACCATCGCTCAACCGCTAGGTGAACCCAACAGTCAAGGAACAGCCGTTACGCAACCAGAGACAAGGACACTGGCAGTTCTAGATTGAGTCATTAGGGTACCATCGCAGTCAGGGAAGAGACCGCACCCAGCCACCTAAACTAACTTATCCAGAAAACTACCGACATACAGACACTGCCCTAAAACACAATCTACGACAAACCGACACAGAACAGAATAGGCCAACGGATATCACAGCCAACAGGACTGTAATGGACCTCTAAAGGCACGTTACACTAGCCTGACGCACTGAGGCAGGGGTGTCAGAGCCAACTGACCCAAAACTTCTAACACGGACAACAACAGGTAACAGACCAGCCTGAACCCGTTACAGAAACCTAACGCATGGGGGTAGGTGCATTACACCAATCGCCATAGCCAGTCAACCATCGGTCAAATGCAACATAACGGACTAGCATAGGCGCGTTAACTAACTATAACGCACAGGGAGAAGTTTGTCAGAGCGAACCGACCAACACGGTCTTCCAAGAAGACACATCCTCCGAGGAGCTGACAGACACAGTCCTCAAAAAATGACCAGGACGTAACGCTCCTGCAATGGCACATTACTGACGTGTGATGGCCCTGTACTAGTCCGTCACATCGACCAAGCCTCGAAGAGCCCGAAACAACCTACAAAGGTAACGATCTATCATGGGACCATTACAAAAGGTGACGGTCTCTGGGACAACCGTTACACCGACACAACAAGCAAAATAGTGGAATGGCTGAATCGGCCCGTTCCACGCCCCATTCACGTCGAAGCGCAGGGGAAACAAAGCCATACAACAACACAACAATCTACTGGAGGGGACAAGCCACTTGGACCACACAGAGACAAACCTCTGAGAAAATCACAGGTGATAGAATGATTAAACCACGCTAGCATAGGATCCACCCACGAATCCTGCTAATGTCCACCTCATCCGTCATTTCATCACGTTCTATCCCATTCCGTCGCATCTCCACCTCAATCAACTCAGCACGGTCGCGCGCCCCACGTCGAGAGAAACAGAGGGAATAGAGAAATGAGGGAGAAAGTAGAATAGGAGAAATGAGAAGGTTAGGAGAGGAGAAATACCGAAATCACACAGATACTGGGGAATAACTAGATCACATAAAACCCAAACAACTGAGGCAAATAAACATAAATTAACCAATCGAAGAGCAGAATCGCAGCTTCCATAGGATAAGACGTCACTGCTCAGCATAGGGAAGCTGAGACACTAGTGAGTCTTGCTGAGGTTGTGGTGGTAAAGGTCGAAACTGAGACTACTGCGGCTGGGTAAACAGTGAGAACTGCACTATTCTCGGCCTTAACGGATAGTCTCGGACAACGTGACCCAACTGATCACGATGGAAATAGATTACCGACAAGAAACATGGCACGCCCGGATGCCTACCACCACATCTCAAACATAATCTCAACTGACGCACAGCGGGTCCTTGAGACTGCTGAGAAGAAGGCACTAATGATGGAACAGCACTAGCTGATGACTGCTGGGTAAGCCTTTCTTCACGCTCCCTTAACTTGCTCCTGGTATTCATGGACGGAGGTGTACCACGATTAACCAGGACAAGAGACGAGGTTCTAGTTACAATCGGCTGCCTGCCTTGCCGATCCTTAGACGTCCGAGCCTTCTTAGAGTTCTTGAATCGAAACTTCTTGCCCTTGGACTTAGAGGAAGAAGTACCATCAGCAGCAAAAATAACGGAATGAACTCCAGGTACATTCAACTGATAAACCGGCAAGAACTGCCCCATCAGCTGAGGGACAAGGTGATACTACACACTTGGCACACCCGGTTGAGCAGATTCGGCCTGAGCATGCCCTTGGGGTCTCACCTGCCCTTCACCAATCGGCATTCCAACCTGAACACCCGGCAAACCTTCCACAACTTGAACGGGAACCACTGGGACTTGACCAGGCGCAGACGCATAAACTAACACAACAACTATTGGAGGAGAAGTACCACTTCCCTCCCAGGAAACATGGGCCCTTCTACGATGCGCCATCTTAACCTAGGAAGCATCCACCAATGAAAATCACATCAGCAATCACGGAAAACATCTTAAGCCAGTAATAGACGACTTAAAATGACTTGTTCTGGACAGGCGCGATGCAATTTCAATTCCCTATACAAATCCTCAACACAGCTCTGATACCAACTGTAACGACCCAGAGCTCTGAGTACCGATAATCTGATAATATTGGATTATCGCCACTAAGAACTGGGGACGCCACCCAAGAGGCTGATGAGGCCCCTGAAGGGTTAGTGGAGTTTGTCGAGGGGTTGCTAAGTGAAGAATCATCAAAATACACATCATAGCCATGGTCAATATGATGACACCCAAGTCAACATTCTTAGTCAACCTGGTCAACGCTACTGTTGCCAATCATTCAAAACACCTTCAGCACATAGTAGAAAGCACACTGTTGATCAAGGCCAGAGGAGACCCAACATGGCAGCCTCTGTGTTGGCCTGCAGTGCGGTAAGGTCTTCCTTCCTCTGAAGCTTCAGGGCAGCCAGTTGATCCCTCAAGCCATGATCGATAAATTCTCCCCGATTCACATACCGGGGTAGCAGGATCACCTGAGGCATCCAATAATGCATCAGACAGCTGAAAGCCATGAGGGTGCGTGACATGGGCTCTACTAGCTCCCTTAGTTGCGCATAGGATAAGTCCCAATGAGCCTGTATAGCTTGCTTCAACATATCCAAATTTTGCCACACCATTTCAACACATGATTGCAAGCCAAGTGATGGTGTGTCAGGGAGATGAAACTCTACTCGACTATCAACTTCAGCCCAAATATCGTCAGCAGGTTGAGAAGAAGACGAAGGCAACAAGGAAGATGGTTCCGTCGATTCTTTCTCAAGCTGCTCAAAAGACTCAGTATCTGCTGGAACTCGGGCTTCAACCTCATCTCATGTTGAAGGGCCAAAATCTCGAACTTCAAGGCCCTCATCTTCAGAAGAAAATGATATGGGTTGCTCCGTCTGTGAGACCTTTTTCAGTTCAGTACCGGTCGTAAGCATCAGGGCAGTTGTCTCACCAACTGTCTCTTCTTCAAAATCTCCACCATCGAAGATGAATTTGTCATGTCGCCCTGTCTGGACAACCTGTCCGAGTTCAGCCCCGGCCTCAATTACCAGCATGGAAGTGTCGCCAGATGCTTCCCTGAGTTCGGCACCTGCTGACGCGTCGACGAAAGTAGCATCAATGAATTCTAACTCGGCTTCCACTGATTGAAGCTGAAGCTGTTTGACGAAAGGCTAACCAAAGCCCAGCGACGAGACCAACCCACATGGGAGTTTCAAAGCAATCGGCCTCAACACAAGAGCCGTGCCCATAACAAGGATAAAAGTTGTGGCCCTGGATTGAAAAGGAGAGAAGCCAGCCATGGTTCCCACCACTGGCAACATTAGTCCCACTGAGACTGCAGGCCCCTGTTATGGGTGAAAATAAAAATATGTTAAATCTCCCACTACAAATGATGGCAGACATGAAGAGAGTCATGTGTAAAAGAAGACCTCACCTCAGACGGCACGAGTCCCAACTCACTCGCCCCTAAAGCCTCCAAGGCGGGCGCGGCAAGACTTGAGGTGATTCCTCCTTCCTCTACAAGGAAGCCGGGCACGCTCAGCAGCCCCAATGTTAGTCGAGGCGGGCTGAATGCAGGGAGGTCACTCCCGTAAGAGAGAGACGGGGTGCTAGCTCCCGACTCCAACCCTTGCTCTCCCTCATCGCTGGAAGGCTTACAGTCGACAGGCTCTTCAGAGGGAGAACTCTCAGCCAACTCAGCAGTCCTGACTCCGGGGTCCTCTAAGCACACCGAAGCATCCCGAATCACTTCTAAAGAAGGCTTCTTCGTAGCTAAGGCGGCCAACCTCTAAGAAGATCGCCAGGTGGGCAGCACAGCAAGGGCCAGAGGCTCAAGAGAGGAAGCCGCGATAGGCTCCGAAGGGACAACATCTAACCAAAAAGGCAAGGTCAATAAAAGAAGAAGAATGAACATCTGCCCCTAAAAAGCCTTATGATCAATGACAGTACCTTCATGGCTAGGTTGGGGAAGGAAGATCACCCTCGGTTGGAATTATGGATATTTCGGAACCTTCTATCCCCTCGGGGATACTAGCAGTTGCACCTTCTTCCGCAGTCAGAGCGGAAGGGACCGTCGGGGCTGAATGGGAAGAATAAATTAACAAAGCACCGGTTCATGGCTAAACAGAGTAGATTAAAAGAATCATACCTATTGAAGAAGACGGCTGGTCTTGCGCCACCTCAAACTCCTCAAAAGAAGGAACCACTGACAATGGAGCACTAGGTGCTGCCGTCGCCTATGCTTCTTGCTTAGAAACTCCTGCTCGGGCCTTCTTATCCTGAGAGATAGCCTCTTTCACATGAGATCTCTCACGTTTCTGAGACCCTCAGGAAGGTAGTGGCGTAGTAGTCGGAGCTGCAATTAGGGCTTCGAAGTAATTAGGCTTCTACACCTTGGAAATTAGCCTTTGGTATTCCAAAGTTGCCTTGGAATATGCAAAGTCTGCAAGAAGAAGTATGGGCACCCAATAATCATTCGGGGGACGTGTATATGTGCCGAAAGAAGAAATGAACAAAAGATGAAGAATAAGCAGAGCAGGACAGGACTTGCCTGGTGGGCCGGAATATGATGGAGAGAGAGACCAATAATACAGAGGAGGTTCCTTCTCTCTGGATGCACCCTCCCGAACTAGCTAGCAGACATCGCCTATAGTGGCGCAACGTTCAGCCAAGAGAGCCAGATCTTCATGGCCGTGAGCTGACAGACTGTGGTACAAATCGAGGTGGTCGATCCCCCATCCGTCGGCATATTTAAAGGCGGTAAACAACAGCCTCTCCAATATTATCTCGGCCTTATCAATTAAGGAAAGGCTGTGAATGCGTAACAAAATAAATATATTTGACATTCAAACCTTCTAGATGGCCACCTAGGATGGTTGACCAGCCCCACATAGCTTAGGTGGACCAATGAAAGAGAAGGGAGGGCCCCCTAGCTGGACCTACTACACATTTGCACAAAAACTCACACAATCCTAGGGAATGACACATTAGCTTACAAAGCCTTACAATTGTACATATACTTTTCCAAGGATATAAAAATAAACTAAAAGAACACAAATACAAAAATAAAAGTCGGTGCTCGACGTCGATTCTCATCACATTTGATCAGCCTTCCTGAGATGTCAGGGTTCTTGAGGACTTTTCGTAGCGGTTGGTCGGTGAGGACGACGATCGGGTGAGCTAGGAAGTATGGTCGCAGCTTACGAGCAGCCGTAATGAGTGCAAGGGCAAACTTTTCAGTTCGCGAGTACCAAAATTTCGGTCCTTGTAATGCTCGACTGACGTAGTAGACGGGCCTCATAACCCCTGCCTCTTCCGGTGAGGACGACACTCATCGTGCTCGACGTCACAAATAGATACAGGAGCAATCGCTCTCCCTTTTGAGGCTTGGCGAGGACAGGAGGGGACGCCAGGTAGCGTTTTAATTCTTCGAATGCCTGCTCACACTCCTGATCCCAATCGATGTGCCCTTTCTTCTCCGGCGCTTGATTAGCTTGCTGATCTTGCTTGCTCAGCCAGAAAAAGGGGAGGCACCACTCGGCGGCTCGGGATATGAACCGAGCCAAGGTGGAGACTCGACCGGTTAGGCATTGTATGTCCCTCACTCGGCCCAGTCGCTGCATCTCCAGCACTGCCCGGATCTGGTCGGGGTTGGCCTCGATCCCCTGGTGGGTGACGAGGAAGCCTAAGAACTTCCCTGACCGTACTCCGAACGCACATTTAGCTGGGTTGAGTTTCATATTGTACCTTCTAAGCGTGGCGAAGGTCTCCACCAGGTCGCGCAAATGCTCGGCGGCTTGGAGGCTCTTGACGAGCATGTCGTCGATGTATACATCCATGTTGTGGCCGATCTACGAGTCGAACATGTAGTTGACGAGGCGTTGGTAGGTTGCCCCCACGTTCTTCAGCCCGAACGACATTCGGGTGTAGTAGTAGAGACTGTGATCGGTGATGAATGCGGTTTTATCCTGGTCGGGCTTGTGCATGCTGATCTGGTGATACCCGGAGTAAGCATCCAAGAAGCTCAGTATTTTGTGCCCGACCATCGCGTCGACTAGTTGGTCGATCCGTGACATAGGGAAGCTATCCTTGGGTGTAGCTTTGTTGACGTCGGTGTAGTTGACGCACATCCTCCACTTCCTATTGCTCTTGGGGACCAAGACCACATTGGCCACCTAGTCTGGGTATTGAGTAGGCCAGAGTAGCCCTGAGCATAGTTTTTCGTTCACCTGTCCCCTGATGATAGCCTATCGCTCGGGGTTGCAGTGCCTTCGGCACTACTGGACGGGGCGACAACAACCTTAGTTGGTGTATGATAACCTCTGGTGGGATTCCATAAAGCTCATTCTCAGACCACATGAACACATCTTGATTGGTAGTGAGAAACCTCACATAGGCTTGCCTGTCGTACTTGGATAAGTTCACGCTGATCCTCAGTCTCCTACCCGGATCTTCTCCCACCTGAATGAGGTATAAGTCTTCCGCCAGAGCGCTCGTGCTCAGGCCCAGATCTTGGATCATAGCCTTCTTCTCAAGCGGTGCTTCTTCGGGATGTCGATCACGTGTGGAGATGGGGTAGCATATCCTGGACTCTCTTTTGTCCCCACGGACCTCCCCTATTCCTGGGGAGGTAGGAAATTTAAGCTTTTGGTGATAAGAGGAGGGGACACCTTGGAGCGTGCCGAGGATCCCTAATGATGGCATTATATCCTGTCATCGCACGAATTACAGTAAAGTCAGCGAGGACGGTTACCTCTTTCGGCGCGGTCCCGAATGTAATTGGGAGTGAGATGCGCCCTTCCGGGCGGATGGTCATTCCTAAGAACCCGTATAGCGACATGTTTAATGGTGTTAGTCGAGACATATCCACACCCATAAATACAAGGCAGTCGTAGGCAATGACATCGGGTCCGCTTCCATTGTCCACTAAAATGCGGCGCACAGTACATTGGTTAATGGTGGCCGAGACCACCAAAGCATCGGAGTGGGGCGTAGTTACACCATCTAGGTCATCGTCGGAGAAGATAATGGGATCTCCTAGACAGCCTGGGGTGGAATTCCCACATAGAGTGTCGTCGCCCTGGCCTGTAGTGCAGACCGCCATCACGTACTATCGTCTCCTGGTCACGTTGTCTCCCTCCTAGGCCGGTCCCCCGGAGATCATCATGATTTCCTTCCCGTTGGGCTAGTTGTCGATCGGTAGGGGTGTCTTCTACCGACGCTCTGCTACTTTGGCGAGGAATTTGTCGAGGAGTCCTCTCCGAACGAGGTCCTCGATGGCATCCCTCAAGTTGATGCAGTCGGCGGTGTCGTGGCCATGGTCGTGATGGTAGAGGTAGTACTTCTTTTTGCTCCTCGTGCTCGGATCTGACTTCATCCGAGGAGGCCATTTGAGGAATGGCTCCTCGCGGATCTCCATCAGTATCTGGTCCGGTGGAGCCGTCAGGGGCGTGTAGTGGCGATAGTTGTCCCTCTCCTTTTCATTCTACGCTCGTTGCTGGTCGCCCCCAAGTGTTTTACCCTGCGCAGTCCTGAGAGGATTGCCTTGTATTCGGCTATATTGTTCGTGGTTGGAAAGTTGAATCCCAAGGCGTACTGAAGCTCGAGTCCTTCTGGAGAGAGTAGGACCAATCCTGCTCTGCTCCCCGCGGCGCATGATGATCCATCGACGTTTAGCTCCCATGTGGGCCCGAAGGATTGCTTGGGTGAGTCTTCAGCGGGTAGGGTGCACTCGGCCATGAAGTCGGCGAGGGTTTGAGCCTTGATCGCAGTCCTCGGGCGGAACTTGATGTCAAATTCTCCCAACTTGATTGCCCATTTGATCAGCCTTCCCGAGGTATCAGGGTTCTGGAGGATTTGTCGCAGTGGTTGGTCGGTGAGGACAACGATTGGGTGAGCCAAGAAGTATGGTCGCAGCTTGCAAGTAGCCATGATGAGCGCAAGGATGAACTTTTTAGTTCACGTGTACCAGAATTCTGGGCCTTGCAACGCTCGACTGACGTAGTAGATGTGGCTCATGACCCCCGCTTCTTCCCGTGTGAGCATAGCACTCATTGTGCTCAGCGTCACTGACAGGTACATGAGTAACTCTTCTCCTTTTTGTGGCTTGGCGAGGACAAGAGGGGTCGCCAGGTAGCATTTTAATTCTTGGAACGTCTGCTCTCACTCTTGGTCCCAATCGATCTATCCTTTCTTCTCCGGCACTTGATTGGCTTGCTTGATCAACCGAAAAAAGGGGAGGCACCATTCGATGGCTCGAGACAGCAACCGAGCCAAGGTGGCGACGTGACTGGTGAGACACTATACGTCCCTCACTCGCCCTGGCCACTACATCTCCAGCACCTCTCGAATTTGGTTGGGGTTGGCCTCGATCCCTCGGTGGGTGATGAGGAAGCCCATGAATTTCCCCGATTATACTCCGAATGCACATTTTGCTATGTTGAGCTTCATGTTGTATCTTCTGAGTGTGGCGAAGGTCTCCGCCAGGTCACCCAAGTGCTCGACGGCTTGGAGACTTTTCACGAGCATGTCATCGATGTATACCTCCATGTTGCGGTCGATCTGCGAGTCGAACATATGGTTGACAAGGCGCTGGTAGGTCACCCTCGCATTCTTCAGTCCAAATGGCATTTGAGTGTAGCAGTATAGGCCATGATCGATGATGAACACGGTCTTGTCTTGGTCGGGTTTATGCATGCTGATATGGTGATAATCAGAGTAGGCATCTAGGAAGCTCAGCATTTCATGCCTGACCATTACGTCGACTAGTTGGTCGATCTATGGCATGGGAAAGCTATCCTTGGGTGTAGCTTTGTTGAGATCGGTGTAGTCGACACACATCCGCCACTTTCCATTACTTTTGGGGACCATGGCCATGTTGGCTACCCAGTCCGGGTATTGAGTAGGCCTGAGTAGCCCCAAGCGTAGTTTTTTGCTTACTTGTTCCCTGATAACCGCCTGCTGCTTGGGGTTGCAACGCCATTAGCACTCCTGGACTGGGCGGCAAGTGGGATCGAACATTAGTTGGTGCGTGATGACCTCCAGTGGTATTCCAGGAAGCTCATCCTCGGACCAAGCAAACACATCCTAGTTGGCAGTGAGAAACCTTGCATAGGCCTGCTTATCGTGCTCGAATAAGTTCATGCCGATCTTTAACATTTTGCCAGAGTCTTCTCCCACCTGGATGAGGTACAAGTCTTCTGCCGGAGCACTCGTGCTCGGGCTTGGATCTTGGGTCCTCGCCCTCTTCTCAGGTGGTACTTCTTTGGGATGTCGATCACACGTGGAGATGTGGTAGCATCTCCTAGACTCCCTTTGGTCTCCTCAGACCTCCCCTACCCCCTAGGGGGTGGGGAATTTAAGCTTCTGATGATAGGAGGAGGGAACGCCTCGAAGCGTGCCGAGGATCCTTCGGCCAATGATGGCATTATATATGGCCATCGCGCGAACTACGATAAAGTCAGCGAGGAAGGTTACCTCTTTTGGTGCGGTCCCGAACGTGATTGGGAGCGAGATAGGTCCTTCCAGGCAGATGGTCGTGCCAAAAAATCCATTTAGCGGTGTGTGCAACGGTACGAGTCGAGACATATCCACACCCATGAGTACGAGGCAGTCGTAGGCAATAATGTCAGGTCCACTCCCATTATGCACTACAATGCGATGCACAGTACATTGGTTGATGGTGGCCGAGACCACCAAATCATTGGAGTGGGGTGTGGTCACACTGTCGAGGTCATCCTCGGAGAAGACAATGGGATCTCCTAGACAGCCCAGGGTGGAAATCCCATGTTGGGTGTCATCACTTCGATCCATAGTGCGGACGGCCGTCACGTATCGTCGCCTCCTGCTCACACTATCTCCCCCCGTGGTCGGCCCCCAGAGATCATCTTGATCTCCTCTCCATTAGGCCAGTTGTCGATTGGTGGGGGCGTCTTCTACTGTCATTCCGCCGCTTTGGTGAGGAACTTGTCGAGGAGTCCCCTCCGAACGGGGTCCTCGATGGCGTCCCTCAAGTTGATGCAGTCGGCGGTGTCGTGGCCATGGTCACGGTGGAAAAGGCAATACTTCTTTTTACTCCTCGTGCTCAGATCTGACTTCATCCACGGTGGCTAGAGAAATGGCTCCTCTTGGGTGATTAATGCATCGATTAGAGCATGGATCTAGGATTCCATCAAGCTGGGTTCAGGTAAATAAATTTTTGTTATCTGCTGCGTTACCCGAACAGTACTGCAAGAAACCTTACATGAAGTGCCATGCATTCCAACCCGTTAGCGGTACCTGCAGGACAAGATATCAATGTATGAGCTCATTTAGGATCAACGCGTTTTCCACAAAACATGCACACATGGTTTCTCATCTAGAAAGCACACAATATTTTGTTATCATCAAAATCATTACCAAAGACAAAGTGGAGAGTACTACGAACCCAATATCTCTCTTCCTTCTTCTTCCTCTTTCTATCCTATTGGAGAGCTCCCCCCGATCATGGTGTTTCCCCCGTGCGTGGCCTCGGTGCCCCTTCTTCCTCTGACTGTAGACGGCGGATCGACGGCAGCGGCGTGGTGATCGTGGCGGTGGCTTTCTTGCGGCTTGGGGTGTAGAGTTCGTGGCTTTAAAAGCTTGATTTCAGGATTGACAGTGATCCGATGACTTTCAGCCATCTCTGAGGTTGGGGGACGGATCCCTACACTCTTTACTACTTTCCCAGCGATTTATGGGCCAAGGAGAGGTCGAGAGGGGCGTTTTTAAGTCACGTAGAGAAAATTCCATGATTTGGGGTTAAGCACCGGATCTCTTGTTCCGTGGGGTTTCTGACCAATCCGAGGGCATAGATGCATGCTAGGAGGGTTGGGGATGGATTCCCCCTTGTTTTCCCATCATCGGGCAATGATTAGGGCGTGGATCGGGGTTTTTGGTTGTTTCCCACAAGATTCACAGTCAGGAGAGCCTTGCGGCCCTTCCAGGGACCGCTTGGCTCCCTTGGCGGTCTCCACGAGATCGTTTGACGACACTGTATTATCGACAGGCCTTAGCGGTCTGCCCAAGACTGCTAGGCGCGGTGAGGCAGTCACGTAATAGACCGCTAGCCTCGGATTAGCAGTCGTCGGGCGATCGTTTCTCCCATTTTGACTGTTACGCCCTCGGGGTACGTGTTTTCGATCGTTGGGAGCCACGTGTTGGGTAACGGTCGGGGCACGACCGTTTCTTGTTGCCTTGTGGTCATGGTATGACCGTTTGGCTGGCTTAGCGGTCCAGCGATAGACTGTTAGGCTCTCCCGTGGCCCATCCCCTAGCGGTCATGGCTTGACCGCTTGGTTGGGCTAGCGGTCTGGCGATAGACCGCTAGGCTCAACTGTGACTCATCCCGTGCCATCATGGCTTGACCGTTTGGCTCGGCCTTGCGGTCCTAAAGGAGACTGCTAGGCTCGACTTGCGGTCCATAGAGGACCGCTAGGCTGAGGGGCAGTCCTGAGCAGACCGTCGCTCTGTTTCCTTTCGACTGGTGATTTTTGGGAGTCGAGTTTCACCTCTAGTGACATGTCCACTAGTCGTAGCTTTCCTGCACACGTGTGTACGGACCCACTTGGGAGTGGTGGAGAGTGTGACTAGAGTGAGACGGTTGTTAAGCAGGTTACCATAGGGCCCCCATGCATAGCCGAGTCTAGGCTTCGGGGGAAGAACCAGCTCGAGGGCCTGACCTAGGGTGCATGGTCTGTGTGTGCATAGGTGGTTGGGGGTGTTGGACCCGCGCTGATGAGCATGACCCCAACTAGTCCTTATTTGTGGTACTTGTTGCGTGTCTCAGTTTCTCCCTGGGGTGAGTAGGGAGACACTTGGGACCCGGTGTAAGACGTTAGGGGATGCATTTGGTCATTCTTCTAGTGGATAGAGCTCCTATCTCTTGGCAGGTGTGGACTTGTGTTTTGTCTGACTGGGGTCGATTTGTATGGTACGACTAGATGTAGGGAGTTTATCCATTTATTTATTATTGCTTGTTGGTTCCACCGTACTCTCATTAGCTTGTGTTGCCTTCTTTCCGCCTTGTTTCTTTCGTGCGAGGTGGGGATCCGCGACATCCCTACTGAGCCTATGAAATGAGGCTCACCCCTGTGTTTTCAGGTGAGGCAGGTTCATCGAGAGGTCCGTCTGAGGTCCCTCGCGGTTCATTCGGCCAGAGTTAGCTGCCAGTTGCCAGAGCCAGGGTATGCCCCGTGTACTTTTTCTTTTCTTTCTATTGACTGTACTTATTTTTAGACATGAGATACACTAGACCTTGTACCAGTTAGTTATTTATTTAATTTCCTGCATTATTTAGTTGTTCATTGTGCTATCTCTGTAGTTACTTTAGCTTCTTATGTACCCTCACACCATCTTTTAACCCTTCCGAGTCTTCGAGCTCGTGGGTGGTGTGTCAGGATTCGAGTTGTGCCAGTTTCTTTCCGGTACTCGGATCTCGGGTCGTTGCAGTTGGTATCAGAGCAATGTTGTGAAGGTATATGAGAATCTGAAATGGCGGCAGTGGTCCAAAAGATCCAAGAATGTCCTGTACAGTTCGCAAATGGCTTAAGGTATCGTATGTTTCATTGATTTGTGATTGCTTCCTTGATGCCAACAGAGTTATGGCACCGAGAAGGAGGACTCATTCCCTGCAGGGAGAGTCTGGTGCGGGTCAGGAGGAGCAGAGTAGAGCCACGATTCCGATAGGTTCAGTAGGAGGGGCGCCGGCTCCTGGAGTGGAGGAGTTTTTCAGAGGCATGTATCAGTATGTTCTTCAGCAGCAGGGAGGTGAAGCTGGCGAGGACTCGTCGACTCAGGGTGGCCCTACTCAGGTACTGAAGGAGTTCTTGCAGTTCCAACCACCCCTTTTCAACGGGCAGTCAGATCTGGAGGTAGCGAGAAACTAGTTGGATGAGTTGGAGAGGATCTTTAGTTCCATGGAGTGCGCTGAGGAGGAGAAAGTGGTGTTGGCTAGCCACCGATTGCAGGGGTCAGCCCGTTCCTGGTGGACGACAGAGTGGGGAGCAGCATTTCAGTCTCGTCCCCTTCGGCAGATCACGTGGCGGGAGTTCATCACGGCCTTCGAGCGTGCCTTTTGCCCATCATTCATCAAGTCGCAGAAGATGCGCTAGTTCCTGGAGTTGACTCAGGAGGATATGACCGTGATGCAATATCGTTCCAGGTTTATTGAGTTGGGCCGTTATGCACCTCACATCATTTCAGATGAGGAGCTAAACACCGAGTACATTTTTATGGGATTGAGATTAGAGTTGAGGTAGCCTTTGCTTGCTTTGGGTTTGGCCAACCTAGATGCAGCTTGTAGAGCGGCAGCGGCACTGGAGGGAGATTTGAAGAGGACTCGGGGGCAGGGCAGTGCAGGTCAGGCTCAGACAGGCCTTAGTCAGCCGACGGTCGTGCAACAGTAGAGTATTGTCCAGCTCTCATCAGGCGGTTCAGGGGCATCTCCGTCCGTGGCATCAGCGGTAGGGTCGTCATCCTTCAGTTTGAAGCTCAAGAAGTTGTTTAGGGATGCTGGTTTTGGTAAGAGGCGTCAGGAACACAAGGAGTCAAGACAGCAGTCAGTGGGCAGTGTTCAGTAGCCCACACCCTACCAATGTCAGGGCTCAGTGAGTGGTTCTCGGGACGGGTGTCTGCGGTGCGATGATTCTCATCTAGGTAGGCAGTGTTCGGTGCCGGTGATTTACTTCAGGTGTGACCAGCCAGGGCACATGACATGTGACTGTCCTCAGAGACCGCGTCAACTACACGAGCTTCAGTAGTAGCAGTTCCTGCCCCAGCAGACACCATCGCAGTCGCAGTAGTACCAACAGCAGAGACAGTTTCCTCAGTTGACTTGGTCAGCTATTGTAGGGAGGCAGAGATCCCGAGGTAGAGTGAGCCATATGACCGGAGCAGAGGCTGAGGCGTCACAGTTGGTAGAAGGTACTATTTTCATTTTGGGTTGTGCGGCTCGAGTTTTGTTCGATTCTGGTGCGTCTCATTCATTCATATCGGAGGATTTTACTCAAAGTGTTAAGGACCCGGTGGCCGAGATGTCCTGTAATTTGGTAGTGGAGTTACCTACCAGCGATTTCTTGCACACCCTGTATTGTTTTGAGAAGGTGCCTATGTGGGTGGACGGGCGGAACTTACCGGCTAGGCTTTATGCATTGTCGCTTCAGGACTTTAATGTGATTCTAGACATGGATTGGCTTGAGACCCATGGTGCCATGGTGGATTGCAACTCGAAGAGGGTTTACTTCTACCATCCTCGTCGGTCCACCTTCTATTTCCAAGGTATCCGATCTTCCTCTTCCCATTTTCTTATTTCGGCTATTAGAGCTCATCGATTGCTTGATGCGAGTTGTCAGGGTTTTCTCGCTTCAGTGGTTGTGGCCGATCAGCAGCGTCAAGAAGTAGAGGATATTCTCGTCGTGTGTGAGTTTTCTGATGTTTTCCCAGAGGAGTTGCTAGGGTTGCCACCGCAATGAGAGATTGATTTCGTGATCGAGGTGGTTCTGGATACGGCGCCTATGTCAAAGGTCCCTTATCGTATGGCGCCTGCGGAGCTGAGAGAGCTGAAGGCGCAGTTGCAGGAGTTACTTGCCAAGGGGTACATTCGACCTAGCTTTTCCTCGTGGGGTGCGTTGATGCTGTTTGTGAAGAAGAAGGATGGTAGTTTGAGGTTGTGCATCGACTACCGACACTTGAACTAGGCTACTGTTAAGAACAAGTATCTGATACCTCAGATTGATGACTTGTTTGATCAGCTTTAGTCAGCCTGTGCACTTTCGTAGATCGATTTGAGGTCGGGCTATTATCAACTACAGATTCGAGAGTCTGACGTTAAGAAGACGATGTTCCGCTCGAGGTATGGGCATTATGAGTTCTGGGTGGTGCCGTTTGGGCTCACCAATGCCCCCGCGGCGTTCATGGATTTAATGCATAGGGTGTTTCGTCCGTATTTGGACCAGTTTGTGATCGTGTTCGTGGACAACATCCTTGTGTATTCGCGATCTGCTGAGGAGCATGTGCATTATTTGAGGGTCGTATTGTAGACCCTGCGTGATCACCAGTTGTATGCCAAGTTTAGCAAGTGTGAATTTTGGCTTCGAGAGGTGCACTTTTTGGGGCACGTGATTTCTGGTGATAGCATTTTCGTGGACCCGGCCAAGGTCGAGGCAGTGGTGCAGTGGCCGAGGCCGAGTACCGTCATGGATATTCGGAGCTTTTTGGGGCTTGCGGGCTATTATAGGAGATTTATCTAGCATTTTGCTCGTATTGTTGTCCCGATGATCAGGTTTACGCAGAAGGATATGCCATTTGTCTGGACGGAGGAGTGTGAGTAGAGCTTCATGGAGCTGAAGAGATTACTCACTACCACTCCGGTGTTGGTGTTGCCTTCGGGATCGGGAGGTTTCGTGGTGTGTACGGATGCTTCCGGGGTAGGTTTGGGTGCTGTATTGATGCAGCATGGGAGAGTTGTGACGTATGTATCTCGACAGTTGAAGCCACATGAAGTAAACTACCCTACTCATGATCTTGAGCTGGCGGCGGTGATTTTCGCCCTAAAGATCTGGAGGCATTATCTGTACGGAGAGAAGTTTGAGCTTTTCAGTGTCCATCAGAGGTTAAGGTATGTGTTTACCCAGAAAGATCTTAACCTCAGGCAGAGGAGGTGGATGGAGTACATGAAGGATTATGATTTTACTCTGTCTTATCAGCCTGGCAGCAATGAAGGATGGTTCTTTAATGCCTGGAGAATAACCCTGGAATTCTGGTATATTTCCCATCACAGAGTATTGTATATTTGTATTTATTATATTATCACCATCCTTGAAACTTGTGACAAATCAATACCATTCTTGTAGAGTTACCAGTAATCCCCACAGGAGCACCATCCATCTCTGAAATGATGGAAGCGATTAGAATCTCTGATTACAATTTCCCTGTTTGCAATCTTAGATATCAGTTTAACAGCTGTATGGCAATCCCCACATATCCGGAGATTCTTAATTACTTGGACTGCTGTTCCTGGCAATGTGTTCATAATTCCAAAGGCAACTGCCAGCTTCTCACTATGAAGATGCAATACAGTCTCCTTCTCTTCTTGATCAACATCATGGAAAACTGAACCTGTATCAGGGACATACCCAGCTGCTCGCATCTTTGCCGTAAGCATAGCCAAATAGCTGTATATCTCCTCATGTTGGGGATGCTCCTCATCACCAGACAAAAACACATGAATTCGGCCCCTGAGCTCCACAGAACTATAGCCAGGTGGTTTCACCAGCCCTCTGCACTTAATTAGATTTCTCATCCTCTCTGCATTATTCCACATTCCGGCATTGGCATAAATATTCGACAGCAATACATGGTATCCACAGTTTTTTGGATCCAACTCAAACAATTTCCTTGCAGAAACCTCTCCTAGCTCAACATTTTTATGAATTCTACATGCAGCAAGTAAGGCACCCCAGATCACAGGATCAGGTTTTATTTTCATGTCCATGATCAAGTCATAGGCCTCTCTTAGGTGCCCAGCACGACCTAGAAGATCTACCATACAAGCATAATGCTCCAATCCGGGATCAATATCAAAGTCTTTCTTCATGGTACTAAACCAGTGCCGACCCTCATCTGTAAGCCCAGCATGACTACAAGCTGCAAGAACAGCAACAAAAGTAATGTAGTTTGGCCTCAAACTGGATCTCCTCATCTGAGTGAAGACTTCCAGTGCTTCTTGCCCGTGCCCATGCATGCCGTACCCTGCAATCATGGCTGTCCATGATTTGATGTTCCTGTTTTTAATGCGGTCAAAGGCCTTCCTCGCCATCAGAACCCTCCCACACTTGCAATACATGTCAACCAAAGATGTACCAACAAACACATCATCCTCCAGACCCATGCGTACAACCTGCCCTTAAAGAAATGAAGACAAACAACATGAAGACATGGCTAAGAGCATATTCAGATTCAGGCAACTTACCATGAATTCAAAGCATGAACAACTCTGGAGTTAACTATACCTGGTAAGATGAGAATAGATCAGGACAATGACTGAGAACAAGGTAATGGAGGGGAGGTATCATGACGGAAACCATATTCTGTTTCCCCTTTTTATCTGAGGTACTGTTTGAGAGACTTATCTTCTAACTGGAAAAGACTGCCATAATTTTGCAGAGCAACGTACCATGTCAACCATGGAAGCATTTCCCAAACCAACTAATGGGTATAACTTATCAAAAAACAAACGAAAAGAATGAGACAGAAAATTCACCATAAGTAGTCACCTGATTGTGGATGCACTTCCCCCACTGCGGAGCTCCTGCTTGTGCACAGGCAAACAGCACAGCAGACAGTGTCATCGCGTTACAATGCACATAGCCACACTTGACCATGTCTTGGAACGCCTCCATTGCCTCTGCCGGGAGGCCATTCTGCGCATACACCGCAATTAACGTATTCCACGAGATGACATCCTTCGCGTCCATGCCATCGAAGACCTCTGTAGCCAGCTCCAAGTCCCCGCACTTCGCATACGCGTCGATGAGAGTGTTCCCAACACTCACATCCGCCGCTAAACCCATCCTCACCAAAAGCCCATGGATCCCACCCGCGACCCCCATCTCGGCCACCCTAGAACACGCCGACAGCGCGGCGACCGCCAAAACAGGGTCCAGGGCTTCCCCTCCCTCATCCCCGCCCTCTCCAGACAGCAACTCCCTGAGCAGCAACAGACCCTCGCGGGGCCTCCCGTTCGAGACGAGGCCCACGATCATGGACGTCCAGACGACGGCGTTCCGGCGGGGAGTTTCGTCGAACACCCTCCGGGCGTCCGCCAGCTCCCCGCACTTGGAGTACATATCGACGAGGGAGGACGCGACGAAGAGGTCGGGGTGGAGGCCGAGGAGGAAGGCCTGGAGGTGGAGCTGCCGGCCGGAGCGGAGCGAGGCGAGGGCGCCGCAGGACTTGAGGGCGCAGGGGAAGGTGGAGCGGTCGGGGGCGACGGAGAGCTTACGCATCCAGGAGAAAGCGCGGAGGGCCTCCGCCGAGTCGCCATTGCGCGCGAGGTCGCCGATGACGGTGTTCCAGGAGGAAGCGGAGTTCCTGTCGACCAAACGGTCGAAGTGGGCGCTAAGTGTCTGCGTGGTGGTCGGGCTCGCGGGCGAAGAGGAGAAGGTGCGCCTGGGGACGATTAGAACAGAAGCCTTCATTCGTGTTTGGGGGTTTCTCCGTTCCCTCGCATGTGTATTGCCACCGGTGGCAATGGATCCTGACGCCACCAAATGCGAGCCTTCAGATCCTTTGCATCCAACGGTTACGAAGAGGGCGTGCTTCCGTGAAGTATTCCCCAAAATAGATAGGCCGTGAGATGTTGGATCTATTCACCCCCCTCTAGATCCACTTTCTACTAGTTAGATCGCATCCATCGATTTAAGGTCTTTTCATCAAGCAATGGGGCCGATGAGCACTCGTCTGGAGGATCTCTGTAACGACCCAAGATCCGGATATCGGGAAGACCTGATACCATTCGAATCCCGGCCCACCGTCCACGAGCTGGAGGGCTCAGAAGGGCTAAAAGGATAGGTGTGGTGTACACAAAAATAGGTAATAAAGCAGGACAATTCAACAATTAATAGAAATAAATAACTAACTACAACAGAGTCCAATCCAATAAAAGTACAGTCTAAAATAGTAAAATGTACCACGTGCCAAGTGAACACTCGGCCCGACGAGCTGGCAACTAAGAACCTCCTCGCACATCATCAAACCTCGAGGAGGAACCGTCGCACCTGAAAACTAGGGGTGAGCCTCCTATCACTGGCACAGTAGGGGTCCCGCGGAACCCCAACTAAAAATAATGGTGGCAAGGAAAGCAGCAACTACAGCTAGAACAACAACGGCAGTAGGAACAGTAGCTACGGTGGCCAGTAAAACCTTGGCTCTACAACTACTCCTACTGTACTGGAACACAGGACCCGGTCTCCCAGTCAGGGAACAACCAACCCATGAACCCGACATCCCGATCCCACGGTCTGGGGACAACCAGAACACGAATCGCCCTAGTCATGCTACTAGGAAAATGCCACGACACCTCTGTCGTGGAGGCATGCCCTCACAGACAAGGCCCACGTCAAAACCACGCGGTCTGGAAACACCATCACGACCTCGCCGTGGTTAACCCAATGTCGTCTAGGGAAAGCCCTTGGTGACACTCACCAGAAATCCCAGAGCTCGACTATGGGAACGCTCCCAAAACCACACGCGAAGCCTCCGTCTCGCAGACGGGAAATGGAAACCTGGGACACGACAACTCACATCACGTGACGAGAGTACCACCCACCAGAAGTAAGGCTGGATGCGTCCACTGACGGCTTAGTCCACAGCCTCAGGAATCTGCCTACGACGTCCCAGGCAGAGACTGAGACACCGTACTAGTAACCAGAAACACAGAACAAGGACTAACTGAGGTCGTGCTTGTTAGCGCGGGTCCACCGCCCTCAGCCAAGTGTGTACACATAGACCAGACACCCTAAGTCTGTCCTCTAGCTGGTCTTCCCCCGACGTCCAGACTCAGGCTACGCGTGGCGACCCTACGGTAACCACCCTAACAACTGTCTCTCTCGGGTAAGTCGCCCCACCACTCCCAGGTGGGTCAGCACACACGTGCCGTAAGAAAGCTACGACTAGTGTGGTCTCATAGAACGTGAACACTGAAACTACACAGGCACCCACCTCGAGTAACACGAAGGAATAAGTGACTCACGGCCACTAGACTCTGGACAGCCCACTAGACCTATTAAATTTAACAGTTCTTGAGTCACACGATTTAGGTCAAGATTGTCACACATGACGGCACAACGCTATCCACCTGGCCTAATCCCTAGGTCTGAAATCACTGTGACACAAGAAAAATCCCCAACCCTAGGCTGGTCAACTGGACTCACAGTCCAAGGCCATACACATGGCCCCCTTGGCACTCGGAACACACATGGGGTCAAGACTCATGAGCACGCTAATCGAGATAATGCGGCATCTCCGGACACCCCTAAAACATGAACACAAAACCCACGGTGTCCGAGACACTCACGGGGTCACATGTCGATCATTGTGTCACAACCGGACTGACCGGAGACCTGTATAACATGAAACAGACATGGCAAGCATGAAAATCGGATAGCAGTCTACCCCTGGACCATTAGGGAGCCTAGCAGCCTACCCTTGGACCGCTAAGGCCAGCCGCACGGTCTACCCTTGGACCACTAAGCTCCAGGAACTCGCAAAATGCCTAACGGTCACTTCTCGGACTGCTAGGCAGAGTGACGGGCTTTTGCCTGACCGCTAGGCGATGCCTAGCAGTCAGTCGTAAGACCGCTACCCCACTGACCTCTCATCGACCAAAACACAGTCAAACGGTCACCCCTCGGATCACCAAGCAGAGCCTAGCGGTCAATCGTGTGACCACAAGCTCGAACTGACATATGGGGACCCTAGCGGTCCCCTATAAGATCGTCTAGCTCCCTCGCAGTCACTAGAAGGATCGCTAGGTCATCCCGCGCGCGAAATTGATGAACCACTTAGAAAACCCCATTTGACGCGGTCGACGTCGGTGGAAGGATTGACGGTAACTCTGGGGATGCGAACAGGACTGGATAGTGGCTGCCTCGTGCAACTCGGCCTCTCACCGGGCGACACTCAAACTCACAAAGGAGATGGAGGGAAGGGAGGGTGACAAGAGTAGAATCTCTTTCACGTAGGATTTCTTTCTTTAATCTTCATCATATGGAAACAACACACCCTTACCCCCCTTTATATAGGAGGAGGCTATGACAACCATACCTTACACTTTACCTATAATCTTTCATGTCCTTAGCCTAATAAAACAAGACTCAACAACCTACTTTTGACTTTGACACAATAAAATAAAATTGTTGGACTTTGGTAGTTTAATAATATAAATACCACCAATAAAATACACATAAATACACAAATACGTAAATATGTACAAATACGTACTCACCAAGCATACCAAGCACAGCACTAATTATGCATAGCAGTCTCGTAATGATCACTCAATCAAGCACTAATTTAGGAACGAAGGAAGTGACTGGTGACTCAAGAAGTTGCTATCATAAAAATAGCATCAAAGCAACACTCCATCATCAAAGCCCAGGGGGCACAGTAGTGTACGCTACTACATTCTGCACCTCTATAACTCAAAGCCTCCAGCTACCAGTTAGCCTCGACGCTGTCACCATAGTCTCAGTCAGAATCTCAATTCCCTTCCGCCATCTCTGACTCACCAATCAGAATTCCAGTTGTATCCTACCACAGTAGCATGGCCCCCAGTCCCATAATTCAATGGCTTGTAAGAGTCCTTAGTGAGGGTAAGACCACGTCTAGCCATCTACACTTCCCAATTCAGGTTACGTCCCCTGACAACAGTGTGCTATGGACGGCGATCTCCAGATTCAAAAAAAAATATAACAAAATAAAATAGGGTTAAAAATAGAGATACCCCAGCGGCCTTAGGTGATTCCCTCAACGGGATTACTGAGGATAAAAATTACCATTAACTCAACTGAGGTGAAAACCCGCAAGGGCGCCTCAGGCAAAATCGGGTGACCTCTCAGTGTGAAAATCCACAAGGGCACACCGAAAGAAGCTAAAGAGGGCCAGCTCTGGTGAAAACTTGAAAGGGCGGTAGAGCTAGTAAAGAGAAAATAAAAAAAAACTATCTCCCTCTCTACTCCTCACTGATGGAAGCTGTCAATCGTGACATTTTGCTGACGGTGACTTCAGCATCACTCCACAACAATGGTGGCCACTACACCCCCGAGGGTCAGTCATCGCCAGTTTCCAGCTCTAGTATTCTAGCTATAATGCCTTCGCAAGCTAGCTACCCAGTTCCAGCTCTAGTTCCCAACTCTAGTATTCTGGCTACAATGCCTTTACAGGCTAGCCACCCAACTCCAGTTTCAATTTTCAGCTCTAGCATTTTGGCTACAACGCCTTCACAGGTCAGCCACCCAGCCCCAGTTCCAGTTTCCAGTCTCCAGTCCCATCATTTTGGGTACAATGCCTTCGCAATCTAGCCGCCCAGCCTCAATTCTAGGTCTAGCTTCAGTATCTCGGCTACAATGCCTCTAATGGCCAGCCTATCCGCTCAACTTCCAGTCTCTATCACCGGTCACAATCCCGGTCCCAATGACAAGTTCTAGTCCCAGACCCAGTTCCAACCTCCAGTCCCCAATCCCAGTTCCTAGCCGCAATGCCTTCCCCGGCTAGTTTGGCCCCAGTTCCCCAGGCTAATGTGAATTACATTTTTGGCTAACAACATGACAATAGTCGATAACCTATCGCTCAATCTATAATTGGCACACTCCAGAATCTCCCTAGTAGCCCTAACCACATAGACCATCACATCCCTATGGGTCTATGTCGGCCTCATATAACACATGCCTTTATCCTCCAGAGGACTAGCCGTCAACACACCAGCCATCTTCCATACTTCCTAGTACCCAGCACTTAGCTCTCAGAACCTACCACCCAGTTGCACCATTCTCCATACTCAGCTCCATGTTCCTATACCCAAAATCGGGTAAGCCCAGCCCTCTGCCCCCTTGTACCAGTACACAGTAGGAGAATCATGCACGACTAATAGTAAGTGGTCGCCAGTCCATACACGTAGCACTGTTCCATAAGAAGAAAAGTAGGGCAATTTAGTAAATAACAAAAGTCTGACAAGTTGTCATTAATACTCTATAAAGAAGCCCAAGACATGCCCTTGGGGTAACAAAATATGTACAGCCCGGATGACACAATAAAAAGGGGAAAGGGGTGATACAATCAAATCCCAGGCTCACTCCCCTCCAGTACCGCCAGACGAGACTCGGCAGCTGCAAGCTCTGCCTCCAAGGTCAACACGAGCTAAACACTAGCCTCGACCATGGTCTCGACAGCCTACCACTCAGCTCTAGCGAGCTCCGCGGCTCGCAACTGCTCCTCCAAGCCCTTCCTCAAGGCCTCAACCTGGCTCTCCACCTCGCCTAGCTACACGGCGCAGTCTCAGGAAAGCAACACAAATACCTCTGCATGGCTCCTCTGCTCAGCTACGGCTGACACAAGCCTGGTCCACTACTCCTGTGCCTCTCGGATGGCCGCCAGCTACCTAGCCCTCTGCTCCTGAGCCTCCCAAAGCTACAAGTACTCTGCCCATATCCCAGCCAAACCAGACATCCAAAGCTCGTGTGGAAGGCCGAGGGTGTGGTAGCCCTGGGTACACACCCTCAACCACTACCTAAGCTCCTCAGGAGAAGGTAAAGGGTAGCCTTGCAGGTAGCCTCAGGCTCATTGGAGCAAGGCGGCGCCCACGCTCGCGTCCAGCAGCGGCTCTGGCGGAGAGGCAGACGTAGGCCACTCAATCCCCAGGCTCAGGGAAGAGTCGCCCATCTTGGCCAGCACACCAGTGGAGCCTACGCAATTCCACCAAACATAAAAGGAAATAAGCAATGCATCCAAAATTTCTCGTGACAAGACAAGGTGGAAAACCTGATAAAAGTCCCAGCTCTTACCCAGTGTAGCTCCCATCATGCCTGTAGCGTCTCCTGTGAGGGTTGATGAAGGTAGTTTTCCCACGCCTGTGGCATCTCCTGCCGGGGTCTTGGGGCAATTCCTCCTCAAAATTCATCTTCAGCTCCTTGTTCTAGTTCGAGGGACTCCAGATGTTCCCAAGGGACGTATTCTTTGAGTTGCACTAGTTGGGGCTTGGGTTGTTCATATTTATCTAGCCCATTTATAATCTCCTGCATCCGTTTGACTGCTGGACTGACTTCTTGATGTACCCGCAATGGGACTTGCTTCTTATTAGCGGTTGGCCTCATGATGACCATTCGAGGGGTCGTATCATGTCAGACCGGGGTCACCGCAGGTGGAGCTGGTTGAGGTGTAATGTCATGAATTCGAACTCCCAGAGCAGGGTAGGATGTCGGTCTTCTTTCTGCCTTTGTCGGCACCATCTGCCAGTCCTCCTGGTCTTTTACTAGGGTCAGTACGAAAGCCTCATAGGTGTGCTTTGTGCAAGCTCCTGCCACCTCCCCGGGCAATTGCTGATATAATGATATCATATTAATAGTTGCCCCCTAGAGTGGACATTTCATGTGGGCACGTGGGATCTACCTTATACTCTCCCATCTGTAGCTCCCCATTTTTAATCAGACTTTTAATGACGTCCTTGAAGACATAATAGTCTTCTATGGGGTGTCCGAGCATTTGATGGTACGGACAGAATCGAGAATCATCTTTCCTCCTAGCATCACCTAGCCTCTTTGGGTCTGGCAGTGTAATCTTGTTGTAGCGGGTAGCCCATTCAAATAGAACCCGGGTCTTATCCTTGGGGAAGGAGTATAGCTTCTTCATTTTATTCCGCAAGGATGAGCCCTCCTGACGTTCACCTGGCTTTGTAGGAGGAGGGTTGGCGACTTCCTTGTCTTTATCTTTCTACTGTTCAAACGCCTAGAAGTCTACAGTATGAATCTCCTTGGGCACGGGCCACTTATTAGCTGATTTGGCTTTCTAACTAGAGGTAGTAGAGGTAGATGAATATCTTGAGAGGAAGCCTCAATCTCCATCACCACGTTATTTAATCAGTCGAAGGACTTGATTTTCATTCCTATCATCCTCTCGAGGACTTCCCGTTTTAGATTGCGTTTACAAATCTGGACTGCATCTTCTTGGTGTGACAGACGCTTGCTTCTCATGCTAAGATTCTGCCACCTTTTGATATATTCTAGGGTTGTTTTATCAATTTTTTGCTTGGAAGCATACAATTCGGCCACAATGACCTCCCTTTCAGTAATGTGGGACCGCTCCCAAAACTTTCGTTGCATATCGGGCCAGTCGCTAACGGCCGGTAGGTTCGAGTACCACTTGAAGGCAAGTCCCGTAAGAGAAGACTCGAAGAACTTCAGCAGGCAGGACTCATCCGCTACTAGATCGCCTATCACATTCATGTAATAGGCTATGTGCTCCTTTAGTGATCCTTGCCCGTTGAACTTGTCAAACTTCGGTGGCTTATTAACGCCAGGGGGGAGCCTTTTAGCAGCATGGTGGACTGGATATGCCACCTTGTATATATAAAATGAGGCATAATCATCATCGCCTCGATCTGCTAGCTTCATATCTATTATATGTTCAACTATTAGCTTGCTCACCATTGTAAAATCCACTAGATCTAGATAGAAGTGTGCTTGTTGCATTTGAGGCATTGCCAATACCGTGGCCTGAGGCATAGTAGCAGTAGTCCCCTGATGTTGAGGAGTTGGTGGTGGTATCGGGGCCATGCCCTCAGCATAGTTGTGTAGTGGCTGAGGAGCCGTCATCTGAGATGAACCCTCGAGCTCATCAGCGCCACGCCGTGATGTTTCAGGAGGGGCTTCCACCTGCTTTGAGGCTAATGCTTGCATGCTTAGCTCGCCCAATTGTTTCTTCAACATCTCAATCTCCTGTTGATACTTCAGGAGCAGCATCATCATTATTGGATCGGGGGTGGAAGGGCTGGGTGCTTGGCCTCCTCCCTCCAATGGAGCATCTGAAGCAAGTGCTGGCCTCTCACCCTCGTCTTCAGTGGTGATCATGTTTGCAGCCATGGTGACTACATCCACGCTTGTTTCTCTGACGAGGGCTTGCACTGCATCAGCTGTAGCCTTCTTCCTTCTGGTGACAGGACCGAGCTTCTCGGCAAGCCTAGTCATATCTTCAGATTCTTCGGGTAGAGACCCGTAGCAGTTGGTCATTCCACTCATGTTGCAGCTGAATATCTGGAGGTGCTTGTCCCTTCATATCACCCTCCTGGTTGGTTGTCCAGGGAAGGTTAACCTATTGAATATCAAAATCCTCGGTGTAGTTTCTTCATGGAGGGATGGTCCACAACAACCAGACCCTTCATCTGCAACTTCTTCGGGGTTGACTTGTCCTTCCCGGTGTTCATCTTCTGCAGCGTTCATAGCCTCCAAGAGCCACTGCGTCCCTTGAGAGGTGTTTTCGAGGCCCCAAAA
Organism: Amorphophallus titanum; assembly: GCA_024336825.1. Lineage (NCBI taxonomy): Eukaryota > Viridiplantae > Streptophyta > Magnoliopsida > Alismatales > Araceae > Amorphophallus > Amorphophallus titanum. The sequence continues at coordinate 41,880,199 of JANBPO010009603.1, forward strand.
ATATCCTCGGACGGCCTGGGTAATATTATCTTGCCCATCTATGGGGCAAAGTGTTGATGGCGACATTCTGTGTTGAGCTGATGACTTGTAGGTGAGCTGCCCTTGTTCAGCTATCTTGCCGCATCTTCTGCTGTAAGCATGAACATTCGCCTGCTGGCCATAGGCTTGGAAGGCTGGTCTGTGAGCTGTTGAAGGTGGCACCTCAATTCTTTCTTTTCTTCTTCTTCTTCTACGTCGAACCTGTCAGCTTGAAAGGACCAGGGCAAAGAGCTCGGGATTACTGAAGACAAAGTGGCAAGCTAGCCCGGGGGAGAACTCCTATCTGTTTTCCTCAGAAATGATCTGGCCCTCGAAGTGAACATCGGGGCAGACTTGTCACCCGAACTCCAAACTCAATCTAGAGACTTTCTTTCAGAGTGTGTACATATTTTTGCATGGTCTGATGAGGATCTCCCTGGCATCCCCAAGGAGATAGTAATGCACCACCTCAACCTTGACCCAGCGGCAAAACCAGTACAGCAACGAAAGAGGAAACATGCCCCTGAGAAGTAGGCGATTATCAAAGAACATGTCATCAAGGGGAAGAAAACCAGGCTGTTTCGTCCTGTCCCTTACCCAACATGGCTCGCCAATGTCATCCTGGTGCCCAAAACTTTAGGCAAGTGGCGGATGTGCATCGACTTTTTTTTTACTGAAAGGTAATACTTGCAAGGTGCGAAACGAGGGAGTCCGTTCATCCCTTCATTGCGTAAGGGATAGGAAGTGCCATCTTGACCACCAGACAAGTGATTTTTCATTAAGAAGTGCAGAAAGGAAAGGAACATAACATGGGGGGATATAAGGCACGAGCAAGGTCCGGGGGAGGGGGAACACCCTGTCAAGGGTGACAAGAGGGCCAATACAATACAATGGCGAAGCCCAAAGTAAAAGAGACAAAGGCAAGATACAACAAGAAGGGGCACGGCTGAACAGGCCCAATAGTGAACGAAGCATAAACGAAAAGCGAGCAAGTCGGCCAAGCCACGTAGCCCTCAAACGAAGCAGCAAGCAGAACTAAAGTGAGGGCAGCCATCAGACGTCACAATCCCGAGAAGAGCTAGTAGGTCGGTGGGAACGCCAGGGGGCCCTGCCTTCGGTCCGAATGAACCTAATGACGGGGACTCTCAAAATCGCTGAAGCGGTTAGGCCGTCGACGATTTCTACGGTTGCTCCGGCCGGCAGGCTCGAAGCCAAAGTCATCAGACTCCACGTTTGGCTCATCAACCAAACCATGAAGAATGTCAGTTTGGCTGACGAGCACAGTGCTCTGCACCCCAACCAGAACAACAAGTGCATGCTGGAAGGAAGCAACAACAGGGATGGACTATGGGGATGTGCATTGACTTCACCGACCTCAATAGAGCCACCCCGAAGGACTATTATCCACTGCCAAGTATCGACCAACTCGTCGATTCTACTGCTGGCAACAAACTCCTCAGCTTCCTGGACGCGTACTCTAGCTACCACCAGATCTCACTGAACCTCGAAGACCTAGAGAAGACCGCCTTCATCACTGACTTTAGCGTTTACTGCTATACCCGGATGTCATTCAGGTTAAAGAACGCCGGAGCTACTTATCAGAGGCTGGTCAATCAGATCTTCGAGGAGCAGATGGGGCGGAATGTTGAAGCCTATGTTGATGACATGCTCGTGAAGTCGTTGAAGGTTGAAGACCATTTCACCGACCTAGTCGAGACTTTCAACACCCTTTAGAGGTACCAGATGAAGCTCAATCCTGCCAAGTGTGCCTTTGGGGTTAAGTCCAGGAAGTTCCTGGGCTTCCTGGTGACTCACCATGGGATCGAAGCCAACCCCGACAAGATCCAGGCCATCTTTGATATGTGGCCACCTACCTGCATCAAGGACGTCCAGCGCTTGACTAGGAGAATCGCCGCGCTCAACCGCTTCCTGTCCCGGACGGCGGAACGGTGCCTGCCCTTCTTCAAACTACTAAGAGGGCCAAAGCTGGCATCTGCCACCTTCACTTTGGACAGCGAGTGCCAACAAGCATTCGATGAGCTGAAAGAGTTCCTAGCATCACCCCCGGTACTATCGAAGCCAGTTCCCGAAGAGCCACTATATCTATATCTCTCAAGAACCTCTTCTACCATAAGCTCAGTGTTAGTCCGAGATGACGAAGGCACTCGAAGGCCGGTGTACTACGTCTACAAGGTGCTTCTAGAGGCTGAAAGAAGATACCCTGTAACCGAGAAACTCGTGCTAGTATTGGTAACCTCGGCCAAGCACCTTCGGCCTTACTTCCAAGGACACTCCATCGTGGTGCTCACAAGTAGGCCCCTGAAGAGGATCCTAGCTCATCCCGAAGCTTCATGCTGTCTCATCAAGTGGGCCATACTCCTCGGGGCTAGGATAGCGCGACGCCTGGGAGCTGAGCGAGTCTGAATTCATACCGACTCCCAACTGGTCGTCAACCAAGTCAACGGGGACTATGAAGCTCGAGAGGCACAGATGATCAAGTACCTGCTGCTAGTAAAGGAGATAGACCAACTATTCGAGAGTTTCCAGGTAGTCCAGATAGCTCGGGAAGAAAATTTCCAAGCGGATGTCCTCTCTCACCTGGCCTCCTCCATCAGCCCAGAAGGTACCTGGTCGATCCTCCTCGAGGAGTTAGAACGACCGATCACCGAAACTGAGCTCGTGGCCGTTGTACGAACATCCCCTGGCAACTGGCGAGCCCCGTATATATCCTGGCTCCAAGATTCCCAAGCGCCCCCCAACCCTCGGGAGGCTCGGAGACGGAAGTACCAAGCTTGGCGTTTCGTCCTCCTCGACGAAACCCTATACCGAAGATCCTTTGTCAGTCCCCTCCTCAAATGCCTTGACGCCTCGGAAGCCCACGGCACAGGGGGAGAAGCTACGGGCCTATGCCATCCAATTTAAATTAGAAGCCCTGTGTATCCCTCACCTAGATGTTGCCTCGGCCATCACCGCATTGACTGGAGGCACCCACGATGAGAACCTCCAGCGAGAGCTAGTCCTCCATCCGCCTACCTCTCTAGCCGATCTGGTGACCCTAGCCCTACGCCATGCAGAGTGTGAAGAAGTCCTTAGCGCCTGTCGCAGCATGACGGGCCCGGGCCGAGAGGGAGATAGGAAGCAATCATCCAAGTAAGGCTCGGGCCAGGCGAAAAGGCGGAATCAAGACAGACACCACAGGGAGCCCCCTCAAAAATACGAGTGGTACGTGCCCCTATGTACCCCCATCTACGAGATATATGAAGACATCAAGGGCTCGGGCCTCCTCTGCCAACCCGAGCCTATGAAGTCCGACCCAAAGCACTGCTGACGTAAGCATTGCTAGTTCCACCACGACCATGGACACCATACTGGAGATTGTCATCAGCTCAAGGACGAGATCGAGCGTCTCATCTGCCAGGGGCACCTATCCCGGTACATGTCCAAGCAGAGGGAGGATCGCAGCATCCCTCCAAAAGAGATTGACAATCAACCCCACGGAGTCCACATTAATGTCATCTCTGGTGGCCCAGCATCAGGTAGAGATAGTAGCCGAGGAAGGAAGCATCACGCTGAACAGGTGAGCAGGGCCTCCGAGCCCCCCAAAGCCCCATCGGTGAGCGAGCAGCAGGCCTTGGTGTTCTCTGACTAGGACCTGGAAGGGATAATTACCCTGCACGATGATGCTCTTGTAATATCAGCTACAATAAGCCATTGTAACGTAGATAGGATACTAGTTGAAAATGGTAGTGCCCCTGATGTACTCTCGTATGAGTGTTTTCTTAAGATGGGTGAAAACCCATCCAAGCTCCACCCGATTCGAACTCCCCTCTGTGGGTTCAATGGCCAGGCAACCTATCTCGAGGGAGCCCTAAGCCTACCCGTCACCATCGGCACCCTGCCCAAAACTGTTACGATTATGGTGGACTTCATCGTGATTAAGGGAATGACGACTTATAACGCTATCTTCGGTCGAGGCATCCTCAGCTGAACGAAGGCGGTGTCCTCTACCCATCACCAAAAAATGAAGTTTTTCACCAAAAATGGCATGGGAGAAGTTCGAGGTAACCAGGCAATGGCTAGAAGGTGCTACATAATCTTGGTTAAAGCCATAATGTCGGAAGGGAAAAATAAAGGGATCGGGGGAACCGAGGAAGGACCGACAACATACGAGCCTGGCAACGAGTTACTAACGGTCTTCCTGAAGGGCGACCCGACCCTAGGAGTCAAGATTGGAGCCGACCTATCGTCTGATGTTCAAGAACAATATAAAAATTTTCTAGCCAAGTATATCCAAGTCTTCCAGTGGTCTGATGAACAACTTCCCGGGATCCCTGGGGAGATAGTGATGCACAAGCTTAACCTCGACCCAACGGTGAAGCCTGTCCAGCAACGCAGGAGAAAACACGCCCCGGAGAAGCAGACGATCATCAAAGAGCAAATCATCAAGGGGAAAAAGACTGGCCTTTTTTGTCTGGTCCTTTACCCGACATGACTCACCAATGTCATCCTAGTGCCAAAGGCTTCGGGAAAATGGCGAATGTGCGTGGACTTCACCGACCTTAACAAGGCCACTCCAAAGGACTGCTACTCACTGCCAAGCATTGACCAGCTTGTCGACTCAACCTCTGGCAATGAGTTACTCAGTTTCCTGGACGCCTACTCTGGCTACCATTAGATCAGGATGGGCCCAGAGGATATTGAGAAGACCACCTTTATCACCGACTTCGGCGTACATTGCTACACCCGAATTCCGTTCGGGTTGAAGAACGCTAGGGCAACATATCAAAGGCTGGTCAACCACATCTTCGAGGAACAACTTGGTCGGAACGTCGAGGCTTACATCGACGACATTCTCATCAAAATGCCAAAGGCCGAAGATCATTTTGCCGACCTACCTGAGACCTTCGACACCCTCCTGAAGTATAACATGAAGCTCAACCCCGCTAAATGTGCCTTCGGAGTCAGGTCCAAGAAATTCCTAGATTTCCTGGTAACTCAGCGCGGGATTGAGGCCAACCCCGACAAGGTTTAGGCCATCCTGAACATGCGGCCACCCACCTACATCAAGGACGTCCAGCACCTTACAGGGCACATCGCTGCGCTCAATCGTTTCCTGTCCCGAGCGACCGAACGATGCCTGCCCTTCTTCAAATTTTTGAGGGGGCCCAAAATGGCGTCTACCACGTTCACCTGGGATGAGGAATGTCAGAAGGCATTTGTAGAACTCAAGGAATTCCTGGCCTCGCCCCCGGTGTTATCCAAGCCGGTCCTGGGCAAAGCGTTACACCTTTACCTCTCAGCGACCCCTTCCACAGTTAGCTCGGTCCTAGTCCGAGATGACGCGGGAGTCGAGAGGCCAGTCTACTACACCAGCAAGGTGCTCAACGAGGTCGAAAGAAAGTATCCTGCAACCGAGAAACTTGTGCTAGCATTGGTAACCTCGATAAAGCACCTCCGACCTTATTTCCAAGGGCACTCCATTGTCGTGTTAACCAGTGAACTCCTGGAGAAGATCCTCTCTCACCGCCGAGCCGCACCCTACCCTTCTCCAGGAGGGAGAGAGGTGCCGAGCCAGAGGGAACTATGGGTGATGTCCCCATCATATCTCCTACATCAGCATCTCCCCGATAATCGCTCGGAGGCTCGCCGCATGCGAACACGAGCAGCGCACTTTACGATTATTGATGGGCAACTATTCAGGCAATCGCTCTCCGTGTCACTACTAAAATGTTTGTTCCCTATCGAGGCCATACAAGCAATCCATGAGGTGCACAAAGGGCTCTGCGACAGTCACGTCGGAGGATGAGCACTCATTAGGAGCCTGATTTGACAAGGGTACTGGTGGCCTACCCTGCAGCAGAACTACCTTGATTACATACAAAGCTATCCGCAGTGCCAAAAATTCACACACTTGCACCACTAGTCAGCAACATAGCTACACGCCCTGATGGAGCCTTGCCCATTTGCTCGATGGAGGGTAGATACATTGAGCCCAATTTCAGAAGCCTAAGAGAGGAAGAAAGTCCTCATTGTCGCCATACATTACTTCACCAAATGGGTTGAGGCACAACCCTCGGGGAAGATTACAGGGAAAGCGACTTAGAAGTTTATCCTGCGAAGTATTATCTGCTGGTTCGAGATTCTGTGCGTTCTCACTACTAACAATGGCACGTAGTTTGCCAGCACTGTCTCCCTAGAGAAGTGCTTGGAACTAGAGATTTGGAATCATTACACTGTAGTGGGCCATCCCCAGGCCAGTGGCCTAGCGAAGAACGCCAACTAAATCTGTCATTCCCCGAGATACGTGTATAGTGGAAGATGTTTGGGGACGTGAGTAGTCGGCAATACGTCTCAAGCTAATAATATAATCAAAGCACAATCATTCACCATAAGAAGAATGAACACAATGTGATGTACTCAAAATTTCAACTTTATTGAATAATAATATTTCAAGTACACTTGTGTTTGGATTCGATTGGCATAAAGACAACTAGACTCAATACATAATATTATTTTTCTGTTCGGAGTGAGCTTTCCCTCCGGTTATGGAGGTGGCGGTGGGGGAACCCCCGCCGCCCTCAGCCCCGGCTCCTTCCATCTCGGTGATTCCAATTCCTCCTCTGATCCACCTTCTGCCTAGCTTCCGCCGCTCTTTTGCTCAAGTCCTTGTTGAGTCTTCAAGAAAAGAGAAGGTTTCCATCCCGGTGAAGGCCCCGGGGTTTACAGATCAGGGCGAACCAGCTGTTTTCTTCTCAAAGGAAGATGTACAAGCTTCGTTGCATTCCCTCTCCTTCGCCTTGGTTGCCAAATGTTCATACGGGAGGCCGGTGATTCCGGAAATAAAAAGCTGTCTGATGCAGAGGTTGTCTCTCCGCTCAGATTTCATTATCAGTAGGTTAAACCAACGGTACCTTCTATTGCGTTTTGAGTGTGAGGATGACTTCCTAAAGCTGCTGATGCAGAAGAATCTATATGTGAAGGGATTTCTGTTCCGGTTCTTTCGATGGACTCTAGATTTTGATTTTGACTCGGATCCCCCAATGGCTCCAGTCTAGATCAATTTTCTGGCTCTTCCTGTCAATCTATATCATGAAGACTGTGTGTGATCGATTGCTAGCAACTTTGGAAAGGTTCTCCGCATTCATGAGTGAACTCTTGCCATGACAGACACAACTGAAGCTTTGGTTTGTGTTGAAATGGATCTAGCCGCCCAGCGCAATGAGTGACTGTGGATTGACCAGGATGGACAAGGATTTTGGCAGGCAGTTAGCTACCACCGGGTGCCTCATCTCTGTACTAATTGTCACAAAATTGGTCATGATGTTAACAGCTACAGGAAGATCCAAAGCAGAGCCAGCCGTCCTCTTCCTCTGCAAAAGAATCTTAATAGGGGTCCAAAGGAGTTCTATCGGCCGTGTCAAGTGGATCTTCAACCTGCTCGACATTTGTCCTCTCAGGAGATTAGATTCTCTGTTCTTTAATTGTTGGAAGAAGGAGTTGGCATTGACTCTGTAATTCCAAGTCAGGGGAAAGATGCTGGAATCCGGGACCAGCCCAGTTGTAGTAAGTCATTTAATGGTCCTTTGGAAGATTACAATAATTCAGAGCCTTCTCGGCCTTTAGCGCCCCTGGATGGCTGCAATTATTAGCATAGTCATGATGGTGGACAACCAGGAGAGTGTCTTCTCCAATGTGCTGATGCTGGTGTGGAGCTCCTTTTAAACCAAAATGTGTTTACTGCTCAGGATGGTGGACAACCAAGTCGTCATCCTCAGTATGACAGCTGTAAAGCCCAGGGTTTCTGTGGGGAAAGGCCAACAACTAAATTTGCTCTAGTGGCAGCTGTGGATGGTTGTACTGAAGGTCGACACCTTCAACAAATAGGGGTTGAGGAGCCCATTGATTTACAAAAATTATTACAAGTGGGCAATTCTATTGCAGATAAGGCCAAGCTTGGTAATTTGATTTTGCAAGTTGAAGACACTGGAAAGGATGAACTTGAAGGGTGTTTTCCAAAGGTCGGGGGAATGATTACACGGTCTAAAGCTAGATCGGTGGGTGACCTCCGACAAGATACCCAATGATTAGTCCTATCCTAAACTGGAATATCAGAGGAGTGGATAATCCTAGCTCCCAGAGAAGTCTAAGAAGTCTGGTACATAGTAATAAACACCATGGGCTACATGGCCCAAGGAGAATTAATGAGAAATATGGAAGTTTCGGAGGAGGAAGTTTGAAAAGGGTGTGATGCCCCAAGAAAAGAGAAACTCTGGAGGTTCTGAAAATCAGGGAGAATGAGTAGGGACGTGATGCCCTTGGAAGAGAGGAAGGTCTAGAGGTTTCAGATGTAGAAAATGGAGAAGGAGGGTGCAAGTAGAGAAAAATCTAGAGGATCCAGATACAAGAGTTGGGAGTGGGCATGATGCCTTAAGAGAACACTAGAGGGGGCACGATGCCTGGCAAGTGTAAGGGGACCCAGAGATCCCGAAGATGGAGATGAATCAGAAGGAAGATGTGGAGGATCCGGAGGTCCTGAAAGGCGGGGAAGATATGGGTTCGAAAACTCGAGAAAGAAGGAATGCAATTACATGCGTTGAATTACATGCGAATGCAACGCAATGGATACGATGGATGCATGAAATGCAAAAGATGTGGGGAGTGCAAGGAAGGAAGTCTCCTTCTTACCCCGTGAGTGGCCCATAAGGAGAGATTAAATGAGACGGCGAATGAAGTAGAAAAAATGGTGAGTGGATCGGTAAAGCGCCCTTGAAAAAGCCCACCCCTCCATGGTAAAGAAAGTGCCCGACTGAATGGCTCAAAGGATGGAATCACTGCCCGGGTGCTCTCATCAATAGTAGAATGTATTATAGTAATGCATGAAAAGAACCCCTTAGGAAGTTGTATGATAACGGAGCGAGGGGTAATGAGAGCGTCAAACGAATGTCGTCCAATGAGCAAAGTGAATTTAATCTTGGCATTGTGCCAGCATGGCATCAACTTATAAGAATTCTTCATAGGGAGCATCGTTGGAGACCTTTCAATAATGTCCGGCACAAGAACATGGACCGGCAAATGGTAAATGAACTCTTGAACTTTGAACGACATAGCCATGGCCAAATCCTTTTTGCCCAGCTCTTAATTGTTCTCGACACTTGCGCTTATAGTACAACACCCACACCGAGTGGTGATGGATGGTGAGACGGAAGTGGTAGGCTTAGTGAGTGATGGTGGTTTAACAGAGGGTGTTAACGGAAAGATAGGTGGAAGTGGAGGTTCAAGCACGTTGGGCTTCTCCCCTTGCTCGAAAGTGGATGGGGTTGGCTCAAGTGCAACAATATATGAATCCTACTCAGGATTAGCCACGGGCTTGGGTAAAGGGTTTGGTGGATGGATAGTCAAAGTGAGGCTTGGAATAACTAGCTTTGGGATGACGGGGATAGCGGAGGCCTTAAGTGGCAGGTTTGAAGGGTTAATTGGTTTATGAAAAGGTTTGGCGGGAGGTTAGACAGAGGTCGATGGTGTGGATGTAGACTCGGATGGCTTAGCGGGGGTTAATAATGTGGTATTTGGAGGTGTAGCGGAGGGGGATTTAGTGCGCAAGAAACGCCGAATTTTGGTGGGGCGAGAGGTTTGAAAGGTAGTGGAAGGATCATGATGGGCCGACGTGGGTGATTGGGGTATCGACCCATCATCATAACACCAATTGGTTTGGTAAATGGGGTTAGGGATGGTAGCATCATTCTGAGCAGGGGATTCATCGGGTAATGGAGGGAGTGGAAAATGGAGAAAACTCGAAGTGGGTGCCTTTTGAAAGACCTCATCGTCTTGTGCCGATTCCAACTCGTCATAAAGTTCTTCCAATTCATCATCATTATTAAACTCAAGTGGACGCCGTAGTGGAGGCGTAATAATGGGTGATGGAGGAATGTAATGTGAAGAATTTTGTGGAGGATTATATGTATGCAGAGGCGAAGGCGGAGGGCCATATGGATGAGTATGATGAATAGGTGGAGGGTGAACGACGTCCACTTGGTCATTGAAAATTGCCAGCTCATCTTGCTCATTTGGATCTATGATGCCATTATGTCTCCTCTCCTTCCAATCTTGTTCCATCTTAGTGATCTTATTCATAAAGCATGAAGGAGATTGACTGGAGAGGGAGGAGGAGGAGGAGCGGGCCGCGGACTTGTGACCCTCTTGAGTTGTTCCTCCAGTGAAGTGATTTTATCGAGAAGAGTTTGCTGGAGGGGTGTAATACGAACATCGGAGGGTTGGCCTTGAATGCCCGAAGGGGCTCGGTGTAAAGGCCGTGGAGGAGGATTAATGGGCCGGCCCATAAAAGGACCTGGTCGAGCCGGGTTGCAAGGAATGTAGGGGCTTTGGGGCCGTAAAGGAGGAGATTGAATAGAAGGTGGCGAGTGATAAATCACCCAGGGAGGAGTATGTGTAGGAGGTGGAGATGGGTGATGGATCACCCGAGCAGGAGTGTGAATAGAAGGTGGGTGATGGGCCACCCGAGTAGGAATGGAAGGAGGAGGCGAAGAAGATGCACCCTCAACAATAGCCGTAAGGGCTTGGATTTGTTGAGGGGTAAGATGATCTAATACATGTAAGATTTGGGAAGCTTTCTCATCATGTGGAGGAGATGGTCCCGATGGAATAGTGGCTTGTGATTGATGCAAAGAGACATAAGATTGGAAATTACTCATAGGTCGGGCAAAACCATGAGAATGAGGATGTGGTCTCTTAGAAAAATTGTGGTGAGAATTATAAAAGTGAGGGTCATAGGATATGCTAGGTTGACCATCCTCATGGATGAACATGCAACATTTAATATGCCAGAGGGTGTAATGGTCTAACACTACCCCGTCACAGAGTGTGACAGTCGAAGGGTGGCACGCTACATGGGCTGTGATGCACCCCCATACGGCCGTTAAAGTCACCCGAACGTCTAAAATCCATAGTTTTTCAACTACAGATTGTAACGCACCAAGAGCGGCATGCTACACAGCTCTGATGGTCGCACGATAGACTGTCAGGCCAACCACTCTACTAGGTCAATGAAGGGTCAAAGGGCTGTAACGGTCAAAGACCTGGCCATTACAAGAGCTGTGATGCACCTCTATTGGTCTGCCACAGGACTGTAACGCGTCCAATGAGGAGCGCTACCAGTGTGACGGCTCCTGGAAGGACCGTCACACCGTCTGGGTTGCGTAAGAGCGAAGTTCAAAATCGAACCCCCTCCCGATCGACCGAAATCAACGGGAATCACCGTAAAACCTATTTTCCTGCCAAACCATGCATCCACAACAACATTCTATCGCTAAAAAACTTAGCAACGATGTTCATGGTGGATTAAAACATAAAAACTATGTTCATGGCACAAAAAATGAGAAATAGACAATGGGCATGCTATAAAGACATAACGACGATGGGCATGGCATGGGAAATGCTCCTAGCGAGCTCGGGAATCCATTCCCCTACTTGGTTCGAGCCGAAATGGGAGCTAAGGCCGCATGCAAGGGCTGAGATCACCGCCGCCCTCCTCGCTCCGTCCCGCTTCCACGCTCCCCGGATCATGTCGAGGTGTGCGCCAACACGTTCCTCACGACAAGCCGGTCCCAAAGACGCCTCCCATGCCTCAGTCTGCTATCGTTTGCATCGAAACCGAATGAAGTGGGAGAGAGATGCGCATGAGGGAGAGAGAGAGAGCGGGAGAGAGTGAGCGGGAGAGAGTGGAAGTGAGAGTGACGAGAGAGAGGGGTCAGGGGTTTTGGGTATAACAATTTTATTAATCTATATATATTTTGTTTTAAAACCTCTTATTGCCATTTAACCCCAAAAGAACTAAAATTAGATAAATGCCTAATTAATTTATATAAATACCTTAACTAATTCAAATAAATAAGGAATATGTTCAATCAGAGTGAGCTCTAAAACCTAGTGAGAGAAGCTCTGGTCTATTTCTTCCCACCCTCGTTTCTTCTATGCCTTTGGCGAGCTCCCCTCCCTTCCGGCCATGGCTGGCACGGTGGGGGAGGTCCAGATCCCTCTGATGGGGAATGAAGCTGGTGCTACAGAAGTGGCGCAATTGTTCCTCGAAAATCATATGCTCAAACTCTATTGGAAACTTGTTGTCGGCCACGTCTTCTAATCCAGATGAAGGCCCCAGCATTTACAGATCAGGGCAAGCCTGCCGTCTTCTTCCCACAAGAAGACATCCAGGTATCCTGTGTTCCCCTCCAGAATGCGATTATTGCAAAATGTTCTTATGGCCGCCCCTCTATATTGGAAATCAAAGTGTGCCTCTCCCAGCATTTCAAGCTTAGCTCTGAGTTTGTTATTAGTCGCATGAATGCAGGATGCATTCTCATCCGGCTGGGAAGGGCTGGTGACTGAGAATCATGGGTTGATGGATTCTTATGATAGATGCATCCGAGATTATTGTGGTGTAAAGGCCAACCGAGGTGGCATGTAAGCTAGGATTTCCTGGAATGAATGACTGGAATGGTGAATGAGTTACTAGTGTATATGGGCCAACCACGGTAACATGTGGTCGGAGAAGATGTGAGCCAACCGGAGATGTGTACGGGTAACTGGGAAGTGTAAGATTGACGAGCTGGGGAGGTGTGTTAATCAGGGATTAGTATAGGCCGACTAAAGAGAAGAGTGGCCTTGAGAACTGGTGTAGACCGAATGTGACAGTATGTGGCCAACAGGGATGTGCAGGGTTCACAACTGGAGTAGGGCATTAGTCAAGGACTGGTATGGGCCAACTGACAGGGAGTATGCTTACTGGAAAGTGAGTGACCGGTCTCCCCGAATGGAGGAGGAGAGAGTTTTTTATTCTCTTTTCCAACTCTGCCACCCTTTCAGGTTTTCGCCAGAGCTGACCCCCTTTTACTTTTTTCGATGTGCCCTTACGGGTTTTTACATCGAGGGGTTACCCAATTTTGCCTGAGGTGCTCTTGCGAGTTTTCACACCAATTGGGTTGCTGACCTTTTTGCCCCCAGTCGCCTCCCTGAGAGAGAGGACAATTGAGTCCGTCGGGGAATCTCTATTTTTAACCCCATTTTTTATTTATTTTTTTTTGTTGCCTGGGAGCCTCTTGGCTATTTGGTGACTAGCGCTGGGTGTCCTCAGGTTGCTGCTGTTGAAGGACACTATTAGCGAGATCATTGCCATTGATCTACTGTACTGATGCAGGAGTCGCTTGCTGGGGCTTGGCTAATTGCCAAGCAATCTGGAACTTCACGTAGACCTTTGAGCCAACTTGTCTGTGTAGCTTGTAACTGGAGCTTGCACTGGAGCTTGAACGGACCAACTCTGATGGTACAACAGCTGGAGTTCTGGGTTGTGGTGACGATAGGCCAAGAGTGAATGTAGGCCAACCGAAGAGGCATATTGGCCAAAGGTTAGGGGTTTAGCCAACCGGGAAGGTGTATTGGTCAGGAACTGGTTAATGCTTGATCAGTGCCAACAGATTCCTGAAACAGAATTAAGTCAGCACCAAGCAAAGGATAAGCAGGAAAATCTATAAAGCTATGAAGAGGCGAAGCTCACTCTTATAGTGAAATCAACATCCTCGAAGGACTGTAGAGGGGAGGAAAGCTCTGCAGTTGAAGCAATAAAAGGAGGGGTTATCTCCGCCTCCGTGTCGAGGTCAGCAAACTCTTCTTGCAATTCCTCCTGGGGAGACGACACCGACAGCCTGGGGGGTTCAAATGGTAGAAGGCCCTTGGTCAGCATGGGAGACGCTGCTGCTAATTCGGGAGCCTCCTCCTCACTTTTGCTGAAGCCCGAATCATCCTCCCCTCCATCAGAAATAGTGGTGGAGCTACTAGAAGATATCTCCACGCTTGTTGTGGGTTGGCTGGTCGCCCCTATGGCATGCCGAGATGCCGACCTGGTGATCATCCACCATAGGGGGACGACGCTCTTCTTTAACCCAGTTTTATGCCCCTCCCGCGGCCGAGAAGCGCCTACTATTGCTGCTGCAACCTCAGCCTCATCTCCAACCGCCACTGCAATATAGATGCACATGTGAAGAATGGCAGAAGGACAGTCAAAGGATAGAAGAGAGCTGAAGAAAAGCACACTTACTCTCTGCCTCACTGGCCGTGGTAGTTGAAGGCAATCTGACATCTTCAAAAGGAATAATGGAGGATTCTGGGCCTGCGCCTTCCACTGCACCAATGGCTTCCCCTGTAGTTATGACAGCAGTAGTTTTTTCTTGAACTGCCACTAATGGACTGTTATGCCAAGATGAGAATAAAGGTATCATGAAGACAATAGAAAAAGGGTGATTGTAATTTCCCGGGGGAATCAGTGTTACCTTCAGTGGCATGCTGAGCGGCCTCCTACTGAACTGCAAACTCATCAAACGATGGGATGGCAGGTAAAGGAGTATCTATAGTAGCCGCTCCAGAAGGGGGTTCCTGCGAGTGAACCTTCTGGGCCTTCTTAGCCCTCACGATAGCAACTTTAACTACTGAAGCAGTCCTCTTCTTACTAGGAGGCAAAGGATTAGTGGTCGGTGCCGGCTTAGGGATTTCAAAATCTGAAGGCTTTTCAGCCTGAGAAATGATTTTCTGATAGAGCCCTTGCTGCTTGATATTGGGTCTATCTATTGAAATGGAAAGAAGAAGCAGGATTATGAAATGAGGATTAAATAATGATACAAAAGCTATTCTGGCTGAAGAGAAAGTCATACCTGCCGGGCCATCATAGAAAGAAGAAAGGGGCCAGTATTGGTAAGCCACCTCCCTAGAGTGAGAGGCAGCCTCCTTGATGAGCCAACAGACATCTCCAATCTTCTGACACTTGTTTGGCAAAGTAGCTAAGTCTATAGGGCCGTGGAAGTCGAGATAGTGAAACAAGCCGAGGTGGTCCCTGCACCAACTGTCGACATAATGAAAAGGGATGAACAGAGGCTTATCTAGAATAGTTGCAATCGGGGGCTCGAGGGTCAACCCGTGGATGTTCATCAAAATAAATAACCAGGACATATGCTGATAATACGTCGAAGTCCTGTCCTCCTTCCTTACAAATGTCCTATATGGATGGAAGCGGTCAGCTGCACTCTTCCACAGGGCAATCGTGGGAAGAGCTCCTTCGTGAGGAATGGACACTATTGGGCTTCCAGACAGGCACTCCCAACCTGACACAGATGTCTTAAGTTCTTTGCAAAATTATCCTCGTTAATGGCAGCAAGTATTGGTGTCAGTTGCTGAGAGGCTTCTTCCTTCAGAGCCTATCACTTGGCCAAATATGCCTCTGCCTCCCTCGGGCGCTGAGAATATAGCCATTTAAGATGAGCTTCTTCGATGTCAAACATGGGCCCCGGCTGCTGGCTTAGGAACGTCCGCTCAGCTACATCCCAAAATGTTCCTCTCCCGTTTCGATAAAAGCTTGTACGGGTGTTCCACCATTTAATGTAATCTGATGTAACCCGGGGAACATGATTTGATACATTCGTAACCCTGAAAGAGGCGCTATCATGGTGATGAAAGAAGTCCCACCATAGGCAGCCGTCTCCAGTAATCACTGAACCATTCTTTGCTATGCTGTCTAGAGGAAATTGAGCAACTGATGTATGGATGTGCTAGTCATAGCCAAAATTCTGTCCGAAGCGGAATGGATAATAAGGTTCCAGGATGAGAAGACCACTTTTCTGGAAGACCAGGACACTTGGCCGAATAGCTAAAGCCCATCTAACTAGCTCAGGTTCCAGAAGAGACCGAGTAGCATTGGCGCCTGAAATGGGGTGAGTATAAGTCTCCACCTCCCCCATCTTGCACTTACGATGTGGGTTCACCAGCGGAGCAAAACTGTTGCTAAGTTCCAGAAATGAATTGTTCCTGAGTCATCCACTGGGACTCAGGTCAGCCGACCCCTGATCTTGAAAAGTTGCTCTGACACGGGGCCGAGTTCAGTACTGGCAAACTCTATCATCCGTGGAAATAATGTGGCTGCTTGAAGCATCCTCGGGGCCAACTCAAGGAAGAGACTACATACCTAGGCATTAAAAAAATGAAACGGACCCACTGTCCTGAGTGAACGGGGGATCCGATGTTTGTGCAGGTCCCCCAAGGACTTGTAAATGGTATAGTTTGGATTCCACTGCGTAGAATAAGGAAGTTTAGTTTTATTTTGAATAATGAATGTAAATATGTCTTTTGGATAGAGATATGTAGAACACTGCATATGATGTAAAGTATGTGTATGTATATTATGAAATAGTATGGTTGTGCTTTTGGAATATATGAAGGTTTAGCCTTTGACGACTTGTAAATATCTTGACTCACAACAGTCCATATTTACGATGTGACGTCCCACCAGATTATTATGGGATCACAAGAGGGGGGCGCCACAACCTGGCATCATTGGGCCATGTCGCACTTGTTCGTCTATTGGGCCTCGGGGAAAAACCCCCTCTACACCTACCCCCTAGCTCCCAAGAGTTGTCAACTTGGGAGAGGACTATATGTGTGGTGCCAAAACTAGCTAGAATTATAGCCACTCGTTTTGAGAACCACGACTATTTGATAGGGACCTTTTCAGTTGGGTGGGAACTTGCTGGTAGCTTGTAGGCATTGAGAGGCTCTAGCATCTTATAGGACAAGATTCCTCGAGAAGAATTATCTCTCCCGAACCTAGGTATGCATCTCTGGCATTTCACCACCCTAAGTTTTGTTACTTCTTGAGTCTCCTCCATGAGATCCAGGTTTCTCTCACAAGGCTTTTTCATTGGCCCACTCTTGGTAGTAGGAGATGCAAAGAGAGGGGCTCTCCAACTCTAGCAAAATGACAGCCTCCACTCCGTACGTTAGCTCAAAAGGAGTCTCTCCATTAGCTTCCCTAGGACTCATCGTTTATGCCCATGAGCTCTAGAGTTCATTGTTCCATCTCTCTTTAGTTGCTTCCAATGAGGTCTTGAGTCCCTTGAGGATGGTTAATTTATTGACATTTTCAACCAGGCCATTGGCCTACGGATGGGCCGTAGACGTAAAGTGGTTTTGAATGTAGAATTCAGAACACTTCCTTTTAAAGTGGGAATAGTTGAACTACCTCCCATTGTCACTGATGAAGATTCTCGAGATATTAAATCGGTAGATGATATTTTGCCAGATGAACTTCCACACAACCTCATCTGTTATCCAAGTAGTTAGCTCAGCTTCAATCCACTTGGTAAAGTAATCTCCTGCTACAAGAAGAAACTTGTTCTGGGCTTGAGCTTAGGGAAACAGACCCAATATGTCCACTTCCCATCAGGCGAAAGGGTGTGGCTCAACAAGAGAGGTCAACGTGGTGGCAAGCTGATGGATGAGCTATCATAACTCTGATAGTGGTCGCACCTGTTGACATAGTCCCCACACTCCTTCTACAAGGTGGGCCACCAGTATCCTCATTGTAGGATGATGTGTGCTATTGACCTTCCCCCAAGATGAGAGCCACAACAACCTTCATGCACTTCTTCGATGGCCTAAAGCGCCTCTGCAGGATCTAGGCATTTTAGTAGCGGTGTTGACTAAGAGCGATGAAATAGTTGTCTATCCAAGAGGACAAACCTCTAGGCTTGGTACTTAAGTCTTTGAGGACATGACCTTCTACCAACCAGTGGACATATGAGCTCCTTCATGGGATCATGCCTTGTCATCATTTAGTGGGAAGAAGTGCCATTCCATAGAAGGAGACACGTGGCACTAGGGGGGTAGATCTCGCATGCACTTCCTGGTATACAATATCTTCATTTGTCGCTACCCCTCTGTCGAATTTGGCTAGGCCTAGGGGGAGTGGGTAATGCATGGTAGAGGAGAAGAGGGGTTGAGATCGAGTTGAGACAACTCCAAGTGCCTCGGGGTCCCTCAAGGATTGGTATTGAGCTATCTCTCAAGGGTCCATCTTGGACACTCGAGATCGAGCTATCGGGATCGGTCGGGCTCCAAATATCTTGAGATTAGGGTAGAGCTATCTCTCGAGGTCTCCAAGAATATCTTGAGATTGAGTCAATGCTCTAGAATTCCCAGAACAGCTCGAGATCTAGTTAGCCCTCTAGGTCTCTAGATCATGTCCGGGGTTGAGCAACCACTTTAGATCTCCTTAATTAGGCTGAGGTCGAGGTACCTCTTAAGGTCTCAGGGAATAACCTGATACCAAGTCAATGCTCTTGAACTCTTGGAATGGCTCGGGATTGAGTTAGTACTCTATGCCTCTGGATAACATTTGAGATTGAGCTACTGCTCCAGATCTCCTAACGTTAGAGTCGGGTGGGGGTCCCTTGTCATGTGAGGTAACTCTACTGTTGCCCTCTTCCTAGTTTTTGACCCAGCGTAGGGGGATGGGGGTCAAGCTTCCACGTCGATGTTATTGAGGTGGGCTGATCAGGGGTTGTCCCTTGACAATGTTGGGCCACGTTGGCCAATAGTGTCGTTGGGCCGCGTCATGCTTGTTGGATTGGGCCCCCGGGGAAAGCCCCCTCCACACTTATTTATTGCTTAATGACATTGATGCCACTTAACCCTATCTAGAATCAAGAATTCCGAACTTATCTTTGGATATTGTTGGCACTGAGCGCCAAGGTTAAAATTATTAAGTGATATGTTACATTTAGCAATAAGTTTTTCATCTTATTCTTACGTTTAAAATTTTTGCCTCGACCACACTGTGCAATCTCAACATAATGTGAATAGACTTTCGATCAAAGTTATGTGTAGGAGAATTTCATTCCACATGAAAATAAAGTGAATCCCGATCCGCTATCTCTTAGAAAAGCCTATACTTTCTAGTAGGTTAGCTCGCTAGCAGAGCTTCCTCTCTCAGTTTGATATCACGTTCGTTGTTTAGAAGGTAGTCAAAGGATATGCCATCGCTGAGCACCTTGCCCATCTTTCGATTCCCCGCACAGATTCTGTTCAGGACGATTTCCCTGATGAGCATCTCTCAGTCAACACTCACCACCCCTTTTGGTCTCTGCACTTTGATGGTGCGCTCAACTCTCAAGGCCGAGAGATAGGTGTTGTTCTCCTTACTCCAGAAGGGGTGACGTTTCCTTTTGCCTACCAGCTTTGATTTCCTACTACCAACAACATCTCCCAGTATGAGGCTCTCCTAGCCAGTTTGAAGCACGCCTATCTATTGGGCGTGCGCTATTTGAAGATTATAGGAGATTCTCAGCTCGTCCTGCGACAGGTTCTATCTACTTACCACACTCGTGACCCGAAGCTTAAGCCTTATCAAGATTTGGTCACACTCCTAGCTAGGCAATTTCGCAAGCTAATCTATATCTGTACTCCTTGATCTCAAAATATTCTTGCTGATGCACTGGCATCACTTGCTTCCTCTCTATCTTTCCCTCTCAGTCAGAGCACTGAGACCATCATCGTACAGAGACTAGACGCACCCTCTCTTCAGGATCCTTGGTATGTCAACCTTAGGAAAACTATAGAGGCGAGGGCTAAGAAGGAAGATCTGAAGGAAGTGTCTTTGACGGAATTAGAAGAGATCCTGGAGGAAGAAGAATTGCCCTGGTACCACAAGATCGAACTGTATTGCAAAGATGGATCATTCCCAGAAGGGGCGAATGCCGAGTAGCGTAAGGCAATCAGAAGAGCCGCCTCGAAGTACACTGTCATTGCTGGAGAACTTTACAGGCGTGCTACCAATGGAATGCTCATAAGATGCTTAGACGATGATGAAGCTTGGAAGGTGGCCGAGGCAGCCCATTCCAGTGAGTGTGGAGGTCATGTCAATGGCCAGACTTTAGTAAAGAAAATCCTTAGGTAGGGTTATTATTGTCCCATTCTAGAGGAAGATTGCTCCCTCTACGTCAAAAGGTGTCTTAAGTGTCAACTCCACGCCGATAAAACCCATGCTCCTGCTTCATCTCTTCATCCTCTTTCTGCTCCTTGGCCATTCTCCATGTGGGCTTTCGATGTTGTTGGCCCGCTCAGTGATCCTAACTCTCAGATCAAGCAAAAATCTTTCATCCTTACTGCCACTGAGTACTTTACCAAGTGGG
Source organism: Amorphophallus titanum (assembly GCA_024336825.1). Classification (NCBI taxonomy): domain Eukaryota; kingdom Viridiplantae; phylum Streptophyta; class Magnoliopsida; order Alismatales; family Araceae; genus Amorphophallus; species Amorphophallus titanum. The sequence goes on from JANBPO010009603.1 coordinate 41,900,238, forward strand.
CTGAAGCCAAAGCATACGTGGAGATTAAAGTAACCACGGTGTGCCACTTCATCATGAAGAACATCATTTCGCGGTTCGGAGTGCCGAGCAACATCATCACTGACAACAGGCCCCAGTTCATCTCTCAAGAGCTCCAGGACCTATGTAAGAAGTTCAATATTGCATTGCATCATTCATCTCCATATTACCCACAAGACAACGGCTAAGCCGAGGCCACTAATAAAACCCTTCTCAAAATCATAAAGAAAATATGTGAATCTCATAAATTCTCCGATTGTCCAGAAAGGTTAGCGGAAGCTCTATGGGCTTATCGCATCTCCGTCTGTACTCCTACAGGGCAAACCCCCTATGCGCTCACTTACGGGATGGAGGCGGTACTCCCATACGAGATTCTGATCCATTCCCTAAGAGTACAGCTCGATAAGGAACTTAATCTCGGCAAACGTCGAGAGGCGTTGCTCGTCCAGTTGGAACTCTTAGACGTGAAGAGGATGAACGTGGCCGATCACGTATCTGCTTATCAAAAGAGAGTTTCGCGTTATTTTCAAAAGAAGGTAATCGAATGTAAATTTCAAAAAGGTGATATGGTTTTGAAACGTAAGTTCATTCGGTCTATAGGTCCTAGGTCTAACTGACAACCTAACTGGGAAGGGCCGTTTGTCGTTAAGGAGGCTTATCCAGGGAACGCTTATCGCTTAGTCAACACAGAAGGTGAGGAGCTCACTCATGCTTGGAATGAGTTGTATCTTAAGCGTTTCTTTCCTTAGAGTCAAATTAGTGCCGCCCCGACAGCAAGGTGTCTTCCCTTTCGCCATGAAAGAGGACCCCGAGCATGGCAATATCACACACTACACGACATCCCGGGTTGGGTTTCCTACTTTGTTGGCACCGTTTCTCCCTGGCCATGCCTGGGGGGGAAGTCAAGGTCCCTGTACGTTTCTCTCCTCGGCCGAATCCAGGGGCAAGAAGTGAATAAGGGGGTGATGACCAATCTGGGCACCCTGACGAGAGAAGGTCTCAAATAGGGGCAGTCCGTTATGACCTTATGCCACAAAAAGATAAGAAATAAAAAGTAAAAAAAGAAAAGAAAGGAGCAATCATCTTGGCAAAACCAAAAGTTTATCTCAAAAGTCTCTACTTCACAAATCCAGAGCTCCCAAAAAATAAAAGAACTAGGCATGACAAGAGTGGCAGTAAAGTTTCCCCGCGGGACGTTATGAGTATGCGTGCCTAGAGTGGACAAAGGTTCGATGACGGACATAAAGTCCCGACGCAACCGACTAAATCTCTAAACGGGTTGCCTAGAGAGAAAATCAAGTCCTAAAAAAAACTTCTATACCTGGCCTAAGCTTATCCCCGTGCTTTATTTTCTCTGATCTGAGTACACCGTAAAGGTTTCTCCATAAAGATAGCGCCTCCAAATCTTTAGAGCAAACACAACAGCTCCTAACTCCAGGTCATAAACAGGATAGTTTTCTTCATGCTTCCTCAGCTGCCTAGAGGAATAAGCTATTACTCTCCCTAGCTGCATCATTACACAGCCTAAGCCGATTCCTGAAGCATCAGCATAAACTTCAAATCCTCCTTCTCCATAAGGCAAAGCTAAAGCTGGGGTAGTGGTCAAGCACTCCTTCAAAGTTTGAAAATTTTTCTCGCAATCTTCCGACCACTCGAATCGATTCTCCTTACAAGTTAGCCTCGTCAAGGGCACTGCATTCTTAGAGAAATCCTTAATGAACCTTCGATAGTAACCTGCTAGGCCTAAGAAACTCCTGATCTTAGTTACATTTATTGGCGTCTCCCAATTACGTACAGCCTCTAAATTAGAGGGATCTACTGAGATTCCATCTTTAGAAATAATGTGCCCTAAAAAAGATACCTCTTGAAGTCAGAACTCACATTTACTGAACTTGGCGTACAACTGATGATCCTTTAGTATCTATAATGCCATCCTCAAGTGCTCTTCATGTTCCTCCTTATTCTTGGAGAATATCAAAATATCATCAATGAAAACTACGACCCATTGATCTAAGTAGGGTCGGAACATACTATTTATCAACTGTATGAAAGCTACAGGAGCATTCGTTAGTCCAAATGACATCACGACAAATTCATACTGCCCATACCTGCTACGGAATGCCATCTAAAAGATGTCCTCATCCTTTATCCTCAACTGATGGTACCCTGATCTGAGATTGATCTTTGAGAAATACTGGGCTCCAGATATCTGGTCAAATAGCTCATCGATCCTTGGTAATGGATACTTATTTTTCACGGTGAGCTGATTCAATTGATGATAATCAATATACAGCCTTAATGAACCATCCTTCTTCCTTACTAAAAGTACAGGAGCACCGCACGGGGAAGTACTCAGACGAATAAATCCTTTTTCTAGCAAGTCTAACAACTGCACCTTTAATTCCCTTAAGTCAGCAGGGAAGATATGATAGGGGACCTTGGAAACAGGTGAAGCGTCAGGCATTAAGTCAATGGAGAAAACCACCTCCCTCTCAGGGGGAAGACCTGGCAACTAATCAGGGAACACTCCTGGAAAGTCTCGAACAACTGAGATGTCATTCAACTCCACTTCCTTCTTATCAGTTAAAGAAATCAAGGCCAAGAATGCCTGACACTCTTTCCTTAACAACTTATCTGCCCGAAGTGTCGAAATATGCGGCATAGACTTGGATTGCCTAAAGCAAGAAAAAGAAAGCTCAGGGCGTCTAGGGAAAGATACTATTCCTGATTTACAGTGAACACTAGCACCTTGCTCAGATAACCAATCAGCTCCTAGAATCACATTGAAATCTTTCATCTTCAAGCATACCAAATTAGTAGCTAAATTACAATCATTAATGAAAATCTCACTGGAAGGGTAATAATATTGAATCTCAGACCCCAAACCAATAGGGGTAGATATCATAAGATGAGAATCCAACAACAACAGTTTCACTGATAAAGTCTTAGCAAATTTCAGAGATATAAAAGAATGAGTGGCTCCCGTGTCAAAAAGTACAAATGCAAGCTTAGAAAGAATAGTAAGAGTACCTTCGACAATATCTCCTTCCTCGGTAGCTTTGGTCTCAATTTCTGCATCTTGGAGGGCTTGGAGCTTGCCCTGCCACTTGTGACTCCCTTGCGACTTGTCAGATGCTGCTGGTTCATTAATAAGGGGACACTCAGGGATTCGGTGGTCCCTGCTACCACATCTCAAACATGCGCCTAACTTGTGCCAGCACTTTTCCATCTTGTGACCTGGGCGGTCACAATACTTGCAAACGACTTTAGACGGAGCAGCAGGTCCCGTCTTCTTCTCACCTTCCTTTGGTTTGTTGCTCTTCGAAAAACTCGGCACGCCATTGGGCCTCTTCTGGCCATTACTGAGTTTAAAGTTCTCGGAACTGGTAGTCTACTCCTTCTTCTTATCCCGACCTCTTATTCGGTCAGTCATGTCCATGGTGTCTTACAAAACTTGTGCTTTCCTCACAATTTTAGCATAAACATGAATTTCCAAGGGTGCTAGTTGATTAATATATTGAAGCTTCAGTCCATTTAGGAACCATTTAGCCTTCATTTTCTCAGTGGACACCAAGTGTGGTGCATACTTAGACAACCTAGCAAGCTGCGCTTCGTATTCCACCATCGATAAATTTCATTACTTTAAAGCAGCAAACTCAGTCACCTTCTTTTCCTGCACTCTATCTGAAAAGTACTTACTATTGAGGAACTCCTTAAATTCATCCCATGTGGCATGCCTATTCCCAAGCGTGGCTTCCACGGCTTCCCACCAAGCCCGTGCATCGCATTCCAACTGAAACGTTACTAACAGGACGCGATCCTGATCTCCACATTGCATAATTCAGAAGATGCACTCCATCTCCTTCAGCCAATTCTCGGCCTCGTCTGGGTTTGAAGATCCACTAAAACGTGGGGGATTCAAGCCTTGGAAATTCCGATGTAGATTTCCTGCTCCATGCTGTGTGCCGCCTTGGGCTACTTACTGTAAGGCCTGGGTCAGGAACTCAGCCACATTTGAACATGGTCCATGTAAGAATTGCAATAAGTATAATCATGAAAGCCCATACATTTTCAACAAATGAGCATCATCAAACTTATTTTCACCAAGGTTAACAAAAGCACTTCCATTTGCATTCAAGGCCACAATGAACCCATTAAGAATATGCATGGAGATACCAAATGAATAAATGCAACACAGAAAGCACAAGAATCATGTTCATTCCAATCTTCATATAGCGATGCATTCAAACACGTATGAGCCTTAAAAATCCATGAGAATATCATAAGCTCATTCATTCCAAGATTTGCATGAAAGCCTTAAGCTCCTTAACATCTGAAGAAACTCCCAAATGAAATACATGCAAGCATAGCAAAGATCTTTATAATCAAGGCATGAGAGACTCTTTACAATCTCATATAGCATGTTCCAAATCTTCTAGTTCTGAGACATATGAAACTTGACAATGATCATGAATGCACACTATCATCAAAATCATATGCAAGCAGACATAAGGTTTAGTTATCATCAAAAACATAAACATAAATATGTGCAAGGCACACAACACGTGGAGTCAGGATTGTGTAGAGGGCATGTGTGTGTGTTTTCCCCTAGTTGATGGTCTTCTATTGCTAGTCACCGTCGTCGTTTCGTGCCGACGTTCTTACTCTGTTGCTTCTGTTATTGTTGCTCTTACTGCTTTCCTTCGTTGTTGCTATTTCTATTGCTGTGCTCCGGTTACTACTTTCGTTATAATGGGGTTCCGCAGGACCCCTACTGAGCCTATGAGATGAGGCTCACCCCCTACTTTTTAGGTGCAGTGTCCTTCTCAGAGTGGAGCGTTCTTGTCAGAGGTTCCTTAGTTGCTATCTCGCCAAGTTGTCGGGGTGTGCCCCGGGACAGTGTACGTTTCTTTTCCCTGACTGTACTTGTGGACTGGACTCTGTATTATTTAATTGTCATAAAATATAATTTTATTCTGTCAAAACTATAGATTTATTTTGTAGATTTACTTTCCTACTATTGTTTAGAATTTTAATGCATGACCACACCATCCCTCTAACCCTTCCGGGCCTCCCGGCCTGTGGGTGGCGGTTCAGGATTCGAATGGTATCGAGTCACTCCCAGTATCCAGATCTTTGGTCGTTACAGAGGTGGTCTGGTCTTGACTGCAATCTTGTGACAGCGGTCCGGTCTCGACTGCTATTGTTGATGGCGGTCTAGTGGCAACTGCGATCAGGTTTCCTTCGTCTGTTTCATGTATTTTGGTCTCCGGTCAACCCAGTTGTGACCCAGTGGTTGACTTTTGACTTTGTGAGTGTCTCGGTTGTCTCGTGGGGACCAAAACTGTGGTTTGGACATTTGAAGGTATTATGTTACCTCGATTTATGTGTCTAAATGGTTTAAGGGCTTGAGTGACCCTCGTGTTTCATATTTTCTCATTATGAGGAATTGTTAGTCCAACGAGCGGCCTAAGGTCCGAGGACTTATGTTTTATTGTTATTTTGACGCAAGGACTAGGCTGATTTGACGACATGTTACTGGATTTTACGATGGTCTTGACTCAAGTCATGTGACTTAAGGATCATTATTTTAGCTGGTCTAGTTGACTGTCCTATGTCTGGTAGCTGCATGCTGCCTTATGTTCAGTGTTACGTGTGACAGGTGCACGTGTAGCCTGTCTGCACTTCGGTATTTTTCTTTAGAGAGTCTCTGTGTCTAGTGAGCCTTCACTAGTCGTAGCCTGACGATACTTCGTGTTGGCCCACCTGAGAGTGGTGGCAGGGCAGTCCAAATAGAGACGATTTTTAGGCTGGTTTTCGAGGGCCCCTTTGCCTTGTCGTTAGAGTCCGACGGGAGGAGAAAACCAGCTAGAGGCCTAGCTCAAGAGATTGTGTGGTCAGGGATGTTAGACCCACATTGACGAGCATGACTCTAACTAGTCCTTATTTTTTAGTTTCTGTTATGGTGTCTCAGTTACTATGTTTGAGATGACTGGGAGATGCCCGAGGCACAGTATAAGATGTCAGTGGATGCGTCTAGCCTTTCTTCTAGTGAGAGAGTACTTCTATGACTTGACATATGATTTTCGTGGCTTGTGTGGTTCTCGTAGAGCGTGAGTCTCTTGACTTTAGATTTTATCTTGTGAATTATGGTTGAGTCCCCATCTATGTTGACGTTGTACTTCAGGTAGTTTGTGTTCTGCTTTACTCGTAGTTAGTGTAGAGTATATGACAATCAGGTCGTGCATGTGTCTAGCTCAGCTGTGGTTTCTCGACTGTTATCGTTACGGCTATTGCTTTCATTGTTGTTGTTACTCCTATTTCTGCTACTATTACTGTTACTTTTGACCACTGTTGTTTACCATTGTTGTTTCGTGGTGAAGATCCACAGGACCTCTACAGAGCCAGTGGGACGAGACTCACCCCTGCCTTTTCAGGTGTAGCCGTTGCTCCTCGTTGCTCAGAGGTGCAGTACGTGGTTCTTAGTGCCAACTTTGCTAGTGTTGGGCTGCTCCCAACATTAGAGTATGTTTCTTTTCCTATGGACTATGCTGTAGTTAGACTGGACTCTGTTAGTAGCTCTATTATTAGCTACCACTGTTTAATTGGTTAATTGAAAATGTAATTTTATTTCTATTAATTTAACTCTACTTTAAAAATACCTATGGCCCTTGTAAAATTACATTCATACTCCTAGATTTTAAATTCTAGGGTTTTGCTCGAACTTCAGTTCAGAAGCTTTTGACGAAATCCTAGTCTAGTCAGTATGTTGGTGGTAAACGAGTGGTTGCGACAAGTCACCCAAGGGAGCCTACCCTCAACATCCGAACCTATGGAGAAGACTTTGGGATTTCTTTGACAGTCAAACAAAGGTGTTCGGACGTTAGGCCGATGTAAATCAACACTGACTGTGGTCAGTGGGGAGAGGTCCAGCATCCGAACTCAAATCGTCTGATATAATGTGCAACCACGGAATGAACCTCTATATACAGAGGAAGGTTTCTTTTCAAAAAGAGCAACAATATTCATATTTTCTTGTAGAAAAAATTCCATGGCCGATAGACTGGCACGCCCAGTGGAACCTTTTCTGTCTTCTTTCTGTCAAAGAAAGTCTCCAAACCTTCCCCAAGGTCATGATTGCCCCTCTTCCTCTTACAGGACGGGAAGAGGAGGGCACATCTCTTTCTTTGTTTGAGAGCTCTTCGTGCACTTGCGCATCACTCCTTCCGTGCTACGTGTCATCACCAGTAGCAACAAGACGATGGCAGCCGTCACGTATGGCCCCCAGGTCATCGCCAACCATGCCAGGTAAGGATACCTGGTGACACCGCCCGTCTCCGGCGACTTCCCAGCGGTCGTCGGCTCGCCCTTTTTCCTAGTCGTGATACCTGTGGTTGAGGTCAGCTCAGTCACACCTGCGGCACCAACTACTAAGGGTGTCAGGCCCTCAGCTTCAACAACCGGCCGGGCTCGCTCGGTCAACAAGCCAACCGTCGGGGGGGTCAGACCCTCGGCTGCAACGGCTGGCCAAGTCCGCCCGGTCAACAGGACTACTGTCGGGGGCGTCAGGTCCTCGGCCCCAGCAACTGGCCGCGTTCGCCTGGTCAACAAGCCAACCATCGGGGGTGTCAGGCCCTATGCTTCAGCAATTGGTCGGGTCCGTCCGACCAACTCTTCGTTGACTAAGGGTGTCAGACCCTCTGTCTCAAGAATTGGTCGAGTCAGCTCGGCTATCATAACAACGGCCGAAGGTGTCAGGCCTTCTGCCCCAGCAAATGGCCGAGTTTTCTCAATCAATCAAGTCACCATCGGTGCCACTCCTGCACAACGGGGGCAGCGCCATCTCCGTAACGGCACCAACTCCACTGCGGCCACCCTTAGAGTTATTGCTCAGTATAACAGGGGCAGCGTCGCCGCCACAATGACGTCATGCCTACGACATGCATCACCAGTGCCGCTCCTGCTCAACCGGGGCAGCGCCCTAGCCGCAAGGACGTAAAGTCTGCAGCGGCGACATCCCACTCCGGCAAAACCATAATTGTCGAGGACATTCGCATTTGGCTCGATGGGGGCGAGCCAATTATGCCTCAGGACCGGCACGTCCCGACCATCCCAACCTCCAACCGTTTCGAGCTCCTCCAAAAAGTCTGGGAGGATGGGACGAAACTGAAGAAGCCCGCCATACCGACAGCAACTCAGGGTCCAGTGCCACGACCCAAGCCACGAGGTCCCCGATCAAAGTCAGGGGGCAACCCCATTGAGGAGCGTCAGCTTCGTTTGAAGAAAATATGGGTCACCAAAGAGGAGGCCCGAATAATAAGGCGAGCAAGGGCGGAGGGACCCTTTCGCATGTTGGATTTGCAATAAATGCGGAGTCCAACAAACACTGAGACCTCAACATCCCCGAGGTCTACAACCCAGCCCCCACGTGGGCAAAAGCATCGAGGAGCCGACAAGAAGGTGCCGCCGACCTCTCCGTAAGCCAGTTCAATGCACACGGACGAGGGTTACTCAGCTCAGGCCTCAACGTCCCGGGTATCTATTTTTGACAGACTAGGGATGGCACCCAAGCCCGGGGGACAATCGCCCAAGAAAAAGCTGGTTCAAGTGACCGATGACACTGTCAAAGTGTTCACCTGCTACACTACCTCTGCCGATAAGCAACCAGAGGACACCTCGGGGGAATTGAACCAACCTCTTCAGTATTTGAGGAGGTCGAGGCCGATTTCTCAGATCCTGGCACAGACACAGCAGACGCCGGCTGCTGGGATATCTCAGCCTGAGCCGCGACACGACAAGAAGAGCGCCAAGAAGATGTCCATAGTGTCGACGGGGACAGCAACCTCGGGCACGAGGACGATCTTGAGAAAGAGACGCAGACTCCCGCATTGGAAGAGCTCCGATGCGAAAATCAAGAACTTAAAAACCTTCTGCAGGCGCTATTGCGCGAAAAGGAGGTTCATGTCCAGCCTCAAGCAGCGCCCACTGGGATGGAACAACAGCCTCCTCCCGTTTCGGTCACTGCTAATGCCTCTGTTACGGCTGCGAAATTACCATTGGCGGTGGTATTTGAAGTGCCACAACGTGAAGCCGACGCGCGGTCATCCGCCACTTCTGCTGCAAAAAGTCTCATGGCACAAAAACAGATGATTGAGCGGATCGTGGAGGAGAAGTTCGCTCACATGGTGAAAGTGTGGCTACTGTTGATCTGTACAACGTGCCCTATCCCCTCCACCATCAATTCAAGAAACTTCCACCTGACTGCCCAAAGGCCCCGAAACTCCAGAAGTTCAAAGGGCAGGGCTCTCCACATGAACACCTGGCCTATTATATGATGACCATGGGTGAAATGGCGCTGGAAGAGGCATATTTGTTGCGGTATTTTGCCATGTACCTGACAGGCACCACCTTCCATTGGTATTCAAGGCTGAAGCCCAACTCAGTGGCTGATTGGGCTGACATGCAAAAGAAGTTCGTCGACCGTTTCCAGACGGCCGAGCGCAAAGTCTCTCTGGCGGAACTCTACGCCCTTAAGCAGAGAAAAGGTGAGACCGTGCTGGACTTCATCAAGCAGTGGAGGGACACCAGCATGTGCTGCGATAACCCTCCAACGCCCGAAGACGCGATCACCATCTGCTGCAGAGGTTTGTCAGCGGAAGGCAGTGAAAAGCTTCTGGGCTCAAATATCAGAAGCTTCGACCAGCTGAATACGGTGGTGGCAGAGATTGAAATGTTCTTCGCTGACTATCCGGCACATACTCTTGCCAAAGGCAAATCCTCCAATGACCACCTGGCCAGCGGCAAGGAGATAAATGCTGTCAACTTCTCCCCGACGAATGGAGATAAGGGGGAAGGAAAATCCAAGGGCAATGACAAAAAGCCTGATACTAAGGCGAATGCGTCTCTACTAACAGAGCATATAAAGACACCTTATTGCTTCAGGAAGGAGCATACCAAGATGATCTTTGACCTGTGTATGAAAGAAAAGCTCATCACCCTGCTGGATCCGCGGAAGCGCTCAGAGGTGGATAAAACAGATGATCCTACCTATTACGTGTATCACTGAAGGTTAAGTCACACTGTTGAAGACTGTTATGTTTTCAAGAACATAGCAGAAGAGCTCATTCAAAAGGGCTTGATAAATATGTTGGGTCATGCAGTCGACCCGCCACAGTCCCATGCTTGGAGCCAACCAAACCGGTCAGCTAATGTGGTCTACATGGTGGCGATGGCTTCGAGCTCCAACGCCTCCGAGGCCGGGTCTTCGAATCAACAGCCCAATGCCGGTCGCAGAGCCGCTCCTTCACTTCCTGAATGTTTGGCATTACGGAGGACTATTCGAAAGATCCGATGAGAAATCTGACAATTGCAACTGGAACAAAGGCGTCTAATGCATGATCCGCCATCTTACTACAATGAGATGGCCAAGAGTCATCCCCGCTATTGCAAGTATCATGCCAGGGTGTATCACCCCACCAGGGAATGCCCAGAAGTCCAAGATTGCATTGAAGTCCTTATCCAAAGAGGGGAAATCGATGCGCAGGGGAACTCTATGGCGAGGGGACGTCTTAAAGAGGCTGCTAAGAAGATTCTCCGACAAGCTCAGCAGGAGCAAACTAAGTCACGAAAGACTAATCCCACCACTCAACATGTCCTCCCGGGCAAGTCTATAGGCAGCAGCAATCCTCAACCAAACTCCAAAGGCAAGGCCAGGTGCGAGGGGCCTAAGGCCCAGAACTAAAAAAGCCAAGCCCCGGGAGGAGTGTCCAAACCCCTTTCCAGGCTGAGTCAACCCGGCATTGTCATAAGAGGAAACCCACCACCAGATAATCAAGGTAAAGCCAAGGTGAGGGAGCCTCAAGCCAAAGCTCCTGTCGAGCCAACAAGGTCGTCAATTGTGGAAAGAGCTCAACAGCTCGAACCCGCGGAGGCGCCAGTCAAAGCAAAATCGGTGGAGTTACAAAGCCCCCAAGGGCCCCACTGTAGACTGGCAGAGTTCCAGGAGTTGCCGTCTGAGATAATTGCTCAGGCGATCAATGCCACCTTCTAGGTGCACCCGAAGGAGGCCAATTGGACAAAGGTCACTCCCAAAAAAAGCCGCGGAACCAGGGCCCCCAAAGAGCCAGCCCGGGGCAGAAAGTAAAATTCTGGGGACAAACCAGTCCCACCTCCAAATCAAGTCCACTTTCTTCTCAAGAGGCGGCACGCCAAAAGAAGCAAGAGAAGAATCGCAGGAAGAATTTGAAGAGGAGGTTAAAGAAACAAGCTGAGCAAGCAGTAGCTATAGAGTCCCACAAGGAGCCAACTCCTTTGCAACGACTATAAAAGCTCATAGATAAGTTGGGGGAAGACACTCCCCCTCGCCCCACTAGGGTCGTCACTCTAGACGAATTTATTTTCTGGGACAAGCTTGGACATAAAGCCCGCCTTCTTCAGTGGCTCCGGGAAATGATTCACCGTCTCGAAGAAGGTGAGGAGTTCCCAATCCCGGAGGAGCTCTCCTTATTTTACAAAGATGAGGAGCTCACCGTTGAAATGCGCGAGGAAATGCTGCAAGAGCTCTCCTGCAACATAGTGACGATCCCGCCGCCCGACAACATTAACTCTCCTTCGGCTGATAACACCGAAGGCAAAACTCCCATGGCGACATATCAGCGTCGTCTGGCAAAAAATAGCCGAGGTCGTGGCCGGGGGCGAGGGCGAGGACGCGGGCGCGAAGGTCCCCTAACTGTCGACCGGGTCATACTGTTCAGAGAGGAGGAACCGAGTCCTATCTCGAAAACCCAAGTTCGGGGGATCCCATTCATCATCAACTCCTCAGAGGGTTCATGCCCCAGCTCAGAAGCTAAAGCGGGTGGCGTCTAATCGCCTTTTCTGATGAAGAATAGGAGCCAGCCAAGCCGCCACTGTGCGAGGAGGCGTCGGAGCAAGCTGGCCCCTCTGGCAGGGTCGAGCCCACAAGCCAGGTAGGTCCTTCTTGTAATGCCCCAGATTTTTCGAATATTCTTCGAATCAGGATCCGTGGGTTTCGGATCGCTTTCGGGAGTCCCGAAGAGCGTTTTGCAATTTACACGTGTTTTTCTCTGTCAAGCCTTCAGAACCCTATACAGGGTGAACTGCAACGCCTTCTCCAACTCCGGGACGTTACCAGTGCGTTGTACGTTTTTCAAAGATAGTGGGGAGTATTTTTCCCTATTTTTGATATTTTTTAAAATTTTTAGATTTTCTATTTAAACCCAACCCTTTTTTCATAGCACCTATGTAATTACTTAGTTTAGCATATTAATATTATTTCTAGCTAGTTTCTGACTGTACGTCCCGATATTTCGCGTTGGGGCGTGACACAGATCTAGCTTAGCTAGCTGACCGGTGTGAGAAGATTGGAGATGTATGTTGGTTAGTCCATGAAGCTGCTTCTCGTGACAAAGAAGTGGCTTTATATTACTGGCCTCTCTCTCCTATGTACAAGGGGCCAGCAGGTATGTATTTATGTCTTGACAAGGTTATGTGCTTTTGCACTACTTTCAGGCCTTGTCTCATATCTTCTTCGCTCTTCTTCTTTCAGATAGACCTGATGTAGGGTAACAAGGAGATTACTGCAAGCTGATTATGCAGGCTCAAAAGCCTTCTTATTTTGATATCCCTGCCCTAGCTCCCACTACTACTCCCTTGCCTTGGGGAAGCCGAAAGAGGAGAGCAGCATACCCGGTGAAGGTTGCTATGGCCCGAGCTAAAAAGGCTCATAAGGTTGCAACCGAGCAAGCAGTATTTGTGGCTCCGGCTGTTGAGGAGGCTCCACCTCGAATTCTATCATTCGAACAATTTACTGCTTCTCAAGCCCCATCTGTCAGGACTGAGGGTAACTTTGCACCGCTATTATCATGGTGGCATTTTTCCTCTGAAGGGCTTCTTTGTACTTATTTTGTGTTCTTCCTTTTTGTAGCAGCACCCGAAGATGTGCCGGCTCCGACTATGGAGGTAGATGTAGCCATAGAGACAGTAGCAAGAGTATCTATCAGCAGCTCCAAAAGAGAAAATCTCCCTTCTCCCACACCAACCAATGAGATGGCAGGTAAATCGAGGAAAATTGCTTCTAATGTTTCATAATTTGGGGTTTCATGACTCCTTTATCTTATTATTCATTTCATGATCTACCTTAGGGCTTCCTGCCATTTTGCCTGAGATGAGGGTCTCATCCCCAGCACCTTCTTCATCATCGAGAGGATGTCGCTCATCGTCTAAAAAGGTGGTGATTCCACTGTGACGCCTAGACACTCGGTCAACTGTTCATCGAGAGGTGGAAGTAGTGGTTGAGCCTTGTATTAAAGTACAGAGCTCCTCTGAAAGTTCTCTGTCCCTGTCCGAAGAGCAAGTGGATTATGACGGCTCTGATGATGAGGGAGCTACTGATGCCAATGGAGGTGGGACCTCAACTTCCTGTCCCTTGATAGAGGGATCATCTATATTTAGCCTCCCACGGCTCATCATCAAAACCCCTGAAGAAACTTTGCCAGAAGTGGCTACGGAGACTGGCGTAGAGGAATATCTGGCCTCTTCCGTTGCCGAATCATTAATGGAAGAGCCACCTGATCATATAGCCCCTGAGCTATTGACCCCCGAATCTGCAGCAGCTAAAGTGAGTCTTCTGCTTTTGATGCTCCTTTCTTTTCATTCTTCATATTGTCGGGCCATCTAACATTCTTTTACCCATTTTCCCTTCTCTTCTTCAGATGCCAATCACCCTGAGCCAAGCCATTGCTCCTGTTATCAGTAGTGTTCCCCCAACCGAAGCACTATGCCCTCTGTTCACCATGCCTTTGACCTTCGAAGAGGTTGTACCCGTATTGCAACCTGTGCCTGGTAGAGCCCAGTCCGAGTTTGACATATTGTCAATTGAGCTGGATACGTTAGGGGAGACTTTAGTGCCAGCTCATGCTCCTGAATTGATGATTGAAACCCATGCATCAGCTTTTACCTCCATGGTGGCACAATCATTTGTTCCGGTGCTCTCGACTATTGAGGAGAAGTATGTTGAATCTAGGTCTGAGACCATTCCAGCACTTCCTAGCGCACCGCATCAGAAGAGCGCGCCTTGATAGGAGAGAAACTGTTGGGGCAAGAGAAAGTTGTTGAGGTGCCGAGCACTGCTATTATACTAGCTTTGCCATCTTCTTCTTCGGCTGCGGATGTTGACTTATGGGCCAACATTGACAGTGAGGTTGAATTCAATTTGCCTCTAGCAATATCTTTTGGTATCACTTCTTCAGACGACTTGGTTTGGCAGCATCTAGAGACATTGTGGCAATTGGTCTTGTCTCAACCGACCCTGACGTACCCTAGACTGCGGGGAATTACTGAGCACCTGTCGGTCGGCCTTCAGGCATTGGGATGCCCTACAGAGTTATAGACTTAGAGGGTGCTCCTTTTGCTAAAACTTGTAAATCACCGAGACTTCTTGGGGTGCATAAAAAGTGACAAAGTTGCTACACTGAGAGTGCAGAAAGTTGATTGCCGAGCGGCTCTGGAACCGCTGTAATTGGCCCTTCAAGAGTGCCATGATCTCACTGTAACTTTACCCTCCCGCATTCAATCATTGTGGGGCAGGCTAGAGGAGTTGCAGGTAGAGCTGGTTTTTACCAAGGCGGAGCTGCGTCTTGCAGAAGACATGGAGGCCAAGAGTGCTGCAGAGACTGCCCTGTTGGAGGGTCAGGTGGCTTCACTACGCAGCAAGCTAGCTCATCTTCAGGAGGAGGAAGTCTATCTTGGGGAACAGGAAGCAACCCCTTTTTAAAAGAAATCTTTCATCGGCAATAGCCGCACCTTATGTAATTCTGCTCCTTCAAGGGGAGCTCCTTTTGTAATTTCTTTTCTACCATAGTGGAAATCAGAAGTTTGTACAGATAAAAGAATGGTAAAATTATAATTCTTATTTTAAAAATAAGAATGCGCAAGTTGTAGAACTGACCGAGGGCATATAAGAATGCCACACGGTGATACACGCATCACATTGGAATCTGATGATCATAAAGGAAATCAGGTTTTGATCTGATTCTAGGTTATCTACCCTTTTTCCCACGAACCAGATTCACAAACAAAAGGGTCCATTTGCTCTCATCTAAGTACATCTAGTTCTCGCTGTTATCAGTTCTTGGGAACATTATTTCTTGTAAAACTCAAAAAGACTCCAAAAGATTGCAACTTGCTGCACACCCTAGGAAGTCCTAAGATGTGTAGGAAGTATTATGCACTCCATCAAAGCTCTTTGAGCACAAGCATTTGCTACCAGGAAGAGGAAACGCAATCTAAGTGTTGTTTCTTCTTTTGCTATTACAGTACAGAAGGAAAAAAAAATCTTTTCCACGCAAGGGCAATGCCACAAAGATCAAATATCCAAAACGAACCGTTTCCCAGATAAAAAATAGCAATCATAAACTCATTGGCACATTTCAATCAGGTGTTGCTGCACCTTGGTTGAGCTCTGCAAATCGCATGCCGACCCTCATGGAATGCTTTAAAAATTTCTCAGCACAACGGCGAACACAGGTATCTTCTTGTTTGTCGAGGGACTTCCGCCGGAAGGTGTCCACACAGTCGGCGAAACATCTCTCCACCAGTGAGTTGTACATCCTCAAACTACAATATCATCATGAAACTAAAATACTTAAGTGTACAAAAAAAAAAAAAACACCACTGACGCGGTCAGAATGTTAATTTCAGTAGGGAATTTCATCGTTTCAACAGACGGATGCCAGGATGTGATTAAATTGTTTGCTATGGGTTAAACATTCCAAGTGCACGAATAAATGCAAACATGTAATCCTAACTTTTTTTCTCTTTTCACTCAGCTATCAACTAGTACACGGAGAGCTTGTAAATTGATATTTACATATTTTCGCGGTCAAAATGGGTGCTGTAAAGCCAGGCTGATGAACGATGCTGAATGGACATTATCATGCATGGCAAAACTATCACTATGAACCACAGCAGAACCTCTTCTAAACTTTGATAAGCATTTTGCAACTAATTGAGCAGCAAAGACATCAGTTTTAAAGTACACAAATGAGTATTATTGCCTAAAATCCATGGCATTAACATAATGAGATATCTTAATAGGCATTAAATATGTCAGAGACAGGAAAAGTATGACCCTAGATATCAATTTCTTTAAGTTTAGGGCTGACAAATATCTTAACTAGACCTTGATGGTATCCTGGACAGCCCTCTTTACTACGACTATGTCAAGCAGGATTATCCATTTTTTTTCTTTAAGCTTGCTTGTCTTACGTCCTAATTTAGACATTAATGATCAGCTGACCCTCTTCTATTTTGGAAAAGAAGATTACATGTGTAATGCACAAGTTGTGTTTCAAGGGCTCATTGAATATCATCTCACTTAAATTAATTGTAACCTACAGCACATGCCACACAGTGTATGCTTTTAGGGTTCTTATCAGTTCAATTCTAAGATTCAGCTTTTTATGCGACTTGTAAACTAAAATGGGTCATCGTTCTGCATTTAACATAATTGGTTATTTCAATTCCTTGTTCCTTGGAAAAAGGGGGGGAGGGAAAAAATACGTGATAGTGGATGGAATGAAGGATTGTGTATCCTTTATCAATTCAGAAGGCCTAATAGACCTAAAGTTGGGATAACCACGAGTAAAGGACAACCTCTTCCATTTACACTCAAGAATCTATGATGCTAAAATTAGCATCCGACATTTTCTAATTTTCATCAGATTTCTCCTGTGGTGGTACTGGCTTTTGCTGAGCCTTCTTAGGGCAGTCCCTCGTAAAATGTCCGGCCTCACCGCATTCATAGCATTTTACCTTTTCCTTGCCCTGCCTTCCTTCTGCCTGCCTAGGCCTTTTGCCCATCATCTTCTACTCCTTGGTGAACCTATACATAGGTATTCATTAGAACCTAACTTAATGTGTCCCTTAGATCCTTATGCTTTCAATTGTTACCTGTGAGGGTTTGTTTAAAATGGGTTATACCTATTCCCTACCTTTCTCACTCTAGCCTACCCCTTCTTCTACTACTTGGACAATTGGAATGGTCATAACCATGATTTGTCTCTCGTGCTCTGATATCACTCTATAACGTCCCGAGATCCAATTCCCAATTTATGGGCACATTTTTTTTTCTTTTCAACCATCGGACCTCGAGACATTACTTCGTACGTATCGCGGAAGTACAAATTCATGAACATGCATACATTCGCATGAGAGAGAGAGAAACCACAATTATAGGAAATGAAAGTAGCATTTCAACCATTCATAATTTCCAAAGGAGAGTACATGTAATATCCCAGATCCTTAGTGGATCTTTGCTAGGTCTTTATTAGGTCTTTCGGATCCTTTTTGGAGAGTTTCGGATCACTTTTGTAACTACTGAGTTGAGTTTTACGATCCGTGTGAGTTTTTCTCTTGTACTAGTTACGAAACCCTACAGTGAGTTTGTTTCTCAGTTCATCGACTCGAGGACGATACAGTTGCGATGTACTCTTCGCGAGGATTGTTTCGCCTATTTTTACGTGGCCTTGCCCACTTTCATTTTCCTTAAAGCATCCTCCACCTCTGACATCCTAATACGCCTGAAATATTGATATTTATTAAATATTGTGGACTCTTGGGTACCTTCTAGAGAGAAATCCTTGACGCAAGGGAATCAGGGCAGGCAGCCCCATCTAGATGTCGGATATCCATCAGGCAGAGACATCGGCAATCCAGAAGCTACTAGCCTCCCCTCTGTGGGGGCAAAAGCGAAAAGGGGTTCATGAAAATCCCTAATGTTCTTCACCTTTGGGGTCAACCCAAAACAAAATCACATACTGAGGAGAGACTGCGTGTCTGAGTTTCTGTCTTTGACAGATTGGGGGCACCAGCTCACTTGGAGGCACAACCACCCCGAAAGAAAAGGGTTGGACAGAGAACCAAAAACACTGTCAAAGTGTTGACTTGCTATGCAATTGGCAACCCGCCAGAGGAAGCCCGCGAGGAGCTACACGACCCCTTGGCGCTCTTGAAAAAGTCTTGCTCTATTGCCCAAGCCGTGGCACAATTCAATCGAACGGCTGTTGCCTCGTCGTCACAACAGGGGTTAGAACTTGTCAAAGGGGCACTAGAAGAGATCCGCAGTGCGCAAGGAAGACAAAACCCAGCGTTGGAGGATGTGCTGGGAGAAAACACCCAGGATATCATGCTAGAAGAATTGTGGCGTGAGAATCGAGAGTTAAAAACCCTCCTGCAAGAATTATTGCGGGAATGGGAGGCGTCAGAGGCGTCACTGCACACTCCCATGACATTACAAGTGGCCGAGGGACCCCCTCCGAGCAGGTCGGCCGTCGTCAACACCCCATCTACAGCTGTAAAAATTCTAGCAGTGGTGGAAATTGAGGCCCCACAGGATGACGCCAATGAGCGGTCTTCAAATACACCGGCACTTGAGAGCTTGACAACTCAAAGGCAAATAATTGAAAGGATTGTGGAGGCCAAATTTGCTCAACATGGTGAGGGTATCACGCTATTGATTTATACACTGTGCCATAACCTCTCTATCATCAATGCACAAAATTACCTCCAGATTGCCCGAATGCTCTGAGACTGCAGAACTTCAATGGGTAAGGCTCTCCCTTGAGCATTTTGCATACTACATGACGACAATGGGCAACTTGGCGTTAGAGGTGTCTTATCTCCTCCGATATTTTGCTTTCTTCACTCACGAGAGTTGCCTTCCAATGGTACTCTTGGTTGAGCCCCAATTCGGTGGCAGACTAGGCAGACATGCAGAAAAAGTTTCTCGACCATTTTCACACTGTCGAGCATAAAGCTTCCTTTGCAAAGTTATGTTCTCTCCGACAAAAACGAGGGGAGATTGCTTTGGACTTCCAACGATGGAGGGACTTCATTATGAAGTGTGACAACCGTTTGGCCCAGGAAGATGCCATCTTGATATGCCAAAGAGGTTTGGTAGCTGAAGTTAATGAAAAACTTCTCGGCACAAATGTTAAGGGGTTTGATCAGTTGAACTTGATTGTAGCA
Organism: Amorphophallus titanum; assembly: GCA_024336825.1. Taxonomy (NCBI): domain Eukaryota; kingdom Viridiplantae; phylum Streptophyta; class Magnoliopsida; order Alismatales; family Araceae; genus Amorphophallus; species Amorphophallus titanum. Next base: position 41,919,300 of record JANBPO010009603.1, read on the forward strand.
GAGATCGAAATGTTCTTTGCCGATAACCGTGGTTATGCTCATGCTGAGAGCAAGGCACCCAAGGACCATGCCGCTATTGGCAAGGAGGTTAACATGATGCAGTTCATTTCATCGAATGGGGGCAACAGAGGAGATTCCGACCAATTGGATGAAAAAGTTTGAAAATAAAATGCTGGTGTTAGAGCGTAAGAAGGCTCCATATTCTTTCAAGAAGGAACACACCAAGGATCTCTTCGATCTGTGCCTCGAACAAAAGCTCATTAATTTGCCGGACATACGGAAGCCCATGGATATCGATAAGGTGGACAAGTCTATCACTTGTGTGTATCACCACATGGCGGGACATGTCCTTGAAGACTGTTATGTCTTCAAGAATCATGTTGAAAAGTTCATCCAGGATGGCACCATTGACATGCAAGGTCATCAGGTGGACCCACCTCAACCCCATCCGAAGACTGTTTGAAAATTTATTGCAAATGCTCTTCATCAGGCGAGAAGAAGCATCTGTGGTCATTGAATCTGGTCTGACCGCGTACGATAACACTGATGAGTCAGTGGCGGGCCTTTGAATCGGCAACGTCGGGTCCCATCGAGGCATATGCCAGTGCAAATCCCTGAATGTCGGGAATCTAAAGAACTATACGGAAGATAAAAAAGGAAATTAGATGCCTACAACAAGAGCTGTAGGGACACTCGCAGTTCTTACGGTATGTCGACGAATACTTGGCCACATTTCTCTTTGGTCCGTTTGCAAAGTGGTCTACTCTGACGCATGCACTGGGGGCAGATGGGCCTTCAGTCGCCCGGGCACCACCAAGGTCCAGGGGATGGCTCTTCGATGAATCCTCAAATTCCCCTGGAGCCGAGGAACCTGAAAAGTTGTATTCTTTTCCTCTCGACAAAGTCCCGAAGCTTTTCCACATATGCCATCTTGAAAGGTTATTGGACTTGCCAGCGGCAGGAAATAATGAAATGACAAGCACAATGCTCCAACATAGCTATTGTTTGTTCGATTGGGCAGTAGGTCATATCATTCTTGATCGCTAGGCCTTTAAGTCAATGATGGCAGTACTGGTTTCGATATCGATTTCAGTCGAAACCGGTTTAAAACAGTCAGAAAAGGCAAAAATTGTAGTGAGTATTAAAAAATAAAAAAAAATTAAGGTTGTGGTCAACTGTTGACCATCATGGTCAACTATTGATCATAGTGGTCAATTGTTGACCGTCTCTTCCCCTCTTCTGTCTTGAGAGTCCTAAGTGTTCTGGACTCTATTTCTAGACGTTTTTGGCTCTAGGGCCTCGTTCTAAGGGCCATATCTTCTAGAATTCTCTTCCAAATTGAGTCCCGTTTATTTCTATCTCTTGTCCTTTATATTATCTCGAGTTTGATCCATAGAACACGAAATATATTGGACTATATCCTCAGGAAACATGGAGAAAACTTCTGGGTTTATGCAATCCCAATCCAAATCAAACTCCACCTAATTAAGCTCCGGGCCCTTCTTTCGATGCGAATGTCATCCAGAATAATCCACCAAATCGAGTCATACTTGTTCCTAGCTGTTACCCTCACTATTATCTCAAGATTTAGCATAGAACTCGAATTTTAGTGGCCTCTATCTCCTAAAAATCATGGAGGAACTTTATGGATTTCTACAGTTTCTATATAAACAGAGCCCTGTTTCTTGCACGATGGGGGTGCGTTTCTGAGGAGACGGCGAAGCCATGTCAAATTGTCTTCATCCTTCGTCGACCCCAGCCTAAAGAGGGAAGTATTAGCTTCGATTTAGTTCTATTTGGGATTCATTTCAGCATCATTTACCCTCTCTTCTTCGTGCCTACTTTTGGCAAATCATCACAAATTTCTGATTTTCTGCTACAACTTCATGACGGGGGCCTGTTCTTCAAGCCGGGGCAGAGTTATGCTTCATCCTCTTCGTCTTCCTTCGACCTATCTTGAAGAGGGAAGTATTAACTTCGTGATGGTTATATTTGGGCATCCTTTTCTTCATTCTTTTCCTTATTCCCAATCTCCAACTTTTCAGGTTTCACTGCTCTATTCTGTAAATCTGAAACCCAGAATTCTCTACAAAGAGGGGGCATGTTTGCATGGCCAGGATGAAGCCGTGCCACACATCTGATCATTTTGTTCATGTCCAAGATCTTAAGGGAAGTATAATATTTATTTTCCCCTATTTTGGGCCCGTTCCCATGTCTCTAGCATATTTATTTTTCCTCATCCTTTCTGCAAATCATCACAATTTTCAGTCATCTTTCTGCCATGTTCTGCACCCTTCGTTTTATTATGTTTCCTTCCCCATTTTTCACAGCTATCATCCCCATTTTTAACCCTTCTTTTTGCCCTAATTTCATCACAATATTCTCATCTTTTCATATCATCTTTATTTCCCTTTTTTGTGTCTTACTCTGTGAGTTATTCATAGTTCTTTGAGTCCATTTTGTGCACTGTTCTGCATTTTCTGCACTGTCTGTATTTTACCCCAAATCTCCAGCGTCATAACTTTCTTTCCCGACCTCCTTTTGGAGTGATTCTTGTTCCTACTTCTTCAAAACACTCAAGTCGTCTGTCATCCCAATTTTCTCCCTGTTTGGACTTTATTTTCCCTACTTTTTACACCAGTCTTTGCACCCTGTTTGCACAGTTCACACAGTTTTCTGCACTGTTATTGCATGACTTGCACTTTTGCACCTTGTTTATCTATGTTAATTATGGCATATTAAATCAATCTCTGGCCTAGAAAGGAGGCTGGCATGGATGAATTGAAGCGAAAGAATTTGTGATTATTTGACGTCCGGCAGTTTGTTGGGTGATGGAAAACACCCATGAATCCAGACAGGAATAGCGGTGCAAGAAATGGATGCACCAGCCAAAGAATGATGAGGGTAAAATGTCTCCCTCTGGTTAGCAGAAGGATCTGTGCTGGGGGAGAACTAGCTAGCATTACATGAGAAAAACGAGGAATTGAAGGAAGCAGAGGGTGATTGCTGAGATGGAGAGTCACCCGCAAGAACACCAGAGTGCGATCGCTGCGATCATCTTATCACCGCTGCAGAACACCGAAGGCAAGGAAGAAGCTGTGAGGATCGTGGGGGAAGGAATTGGAGACGACGAGAACATCACCATAGCCAGGAAACGAAGAAGATCGAAGACCTCGCATACCTTTCTGGAGTCCAAAGGCTCGGAGACCTTGTATCGATCGGCGGTGACGGAGGTCGGCAGGCACGAGCCTGGGAAGATCCCCTGCGACAGAAAACCACCGGATTTCCGTCGGCGCAAGCCGGAACCAAACCAAACAGATAGTGGGGAGTTGAAGAAGAAGAGTCGTGGGGGGGAGGGGGGCAGCAAATGGTGGTACGTAACTACGCACCTTGAGGAGGAGATTGGAGGCGGCCCTGCCCCCCCGGCGTGGCCTGCGCGGCAGCTTGGAGCCCGCCATGCGGAAGAAGTCCCCCTCGATCTCGTCCCTGGAGAGGGAGACCCATAGCTCCACCCTCCTCCTCTTCTTCTTACCACTGCCCATCTCCTCGTCGCTCCACCGAGCCCTCGAGCGCAACGACCACCCCACCGCCTCCCCTCCCGGCCTGGGTTCCCCGACGTCCTTCGCCCCGGAAGACAGATCCGGCGGCTCCTCCCGCACATCCCCCTCCCTCCTCGACCCCTGGATCCGGATCAGATTCCTCGCCCAGTCGGAACATGGGGGCGAGCCCGAGGAGGGGGGGCGCGCCGGCGGGAGGGCGGCGGGGGCGCAGTGGAGGGGGGCTCCTAATGGTTTTGATTATAGGGTTAACTCGGCGTGGTGGGGGTGGATGCCAGATTAGGGCACGCCGGATTAGCGATCTTGCCATTTTTTGAGGGTCTTATGAGTTTTAAGCCCATTTGAGTTGTGTTGTAAATTGGCTCTTTTCCACTAATGATTAGTGTTGCTTATTGAGCAAATTAAGGTCCCAATTGCCAGGTAGACATGACAAATCAAGACTTGTGTGAGGTTCAGACTCAAGCATAGTCAATTTTTAGTTTAAATTGCATCTAAAATCATCATAAGTTGAGTTGCAGTGGACTTAGTTAAATTAGCTAAGGAAAATTTGGGCAGCATCTCCCCATATCCAGAGGGTCATGGGGGAGAAGTGGAGGCATACCCACAGAATTGGGGTAAGCTCCTGAATGTCGGGAGGCCAAGACGGCGACCGACGGACCCGAACGGATGGAAACCCTGAGGGCTAGCCTACAAGGGGAACCAACATTCTGTGGGCCTGTAATTTGTTCAACGGGATGACCTGAATGGGAGGAGGCCCCGAGGACTAGCCCACAAGAGGTTCCATGACCCATGGCCACCATGATTCCCCAGAGGAATGTGGGTTTAACATTGGATCAAAGGATCCATTTCTGTTCACCCTCAATGGCCCATAGGGCTCTACGCCACGGGAGGATGGGATCCTGCGACTTCATGGTGGTTTGAATAGAATCAACAATAGGAGCACTGATGGGGAATGTTTCCCCTTCCCCAGCTAGTGAATAGGTAATGCTAAAGAAAAACATATGGCATCCGCAACGGCATCCTGATATCACCCGTATAACAGGAAGGGGGGAGTAGGCCACATGAATGGATCCTCACCCAATCCTTCTCGGGGTAAAAGAAAAACACAATGCTCAGCTATCCAACCGTTAAACCGTCGATGGTAAGTTAGGGTAGAGAGGTTAATTAGTTATCATCAGGGGGTTAGCCACAAGCATTTGAGATGATTGCAAGAGACAAAGACTCAAATAGTTAACAGGTGGCACCCAGGGTATAGGGACGACAACTTTCTCTCCAGTTCATAGTTGTGAATGGAGGAGCAATGAAGGAACTAGTCCCAGGGAGGATCGAAGATTCACATATGCATCTGTCTCTGGCAATGAAACCCACAGTAAACACATGAGGAGTTTGGCATAATCAACCCGCTGGAAAGATCCCAGGGAGAGGGATGGCATTAATGTAGCCCTTGGGTAGTCTAGAGCGTATTCTGTGCCGACAGAAGAGATCAAATAATAGTATAGACAATGTGAAAGTAAATGCAATCAGAAGAGGAAGAGAGACTCAGATACACACCGGTGCTCTCATTCAGACCCAAAGGTCGTCACATGGTTTATGAAATAAAGGAAGTACATATAAACACGGCTTGATGTTAGTTGCACAGAGGTCGGTCGATTATATCCTTGCATCAGAAAAGGAAAGAGATATAAGGAGCAAAGGTTCTAAAGAAAGATTCAGGGAGAACTGTGGGCTCATATCATTGTCCGTCCAAATACAAAACATCATAGGGCTATTGACAAGAGGGGGGATGGAAGATGATCAAGGGGAATCGCCGGAGCCCACCTCTGCTCTTCACGGTGAAAACAGAGTATCAGAATCGCTATCTCTCTTTTCGATCTGGCTCCCTTTCTGCTATGGAAGAACGGTGGGCAATCGCTCAGAGAATTCTTCCCTCCACCTTTCTTTCTCCCCAAATCTCTTCTTCACTCCCTAAGCATGAACATTTCTCTCTGTCTGCCTCTCCCTCATCCAGCAAAAGCCCTCCTTCTTATAGCCTTTAACTGGCGTGACCTTAGATGATGCGGGGGGAGTGCGTCAGATTTGGGCCCATCTCTTCATTCTTTTGCGTGTCAGATTTGGGGGGCACAGGTGGAGGTGAGGCACGTCGGGTAAAGGGCACGCCGGTTTACCCCTCTTTGTGCTTGTTCGGGCTGGAGTCAGCCTGTGGGTCTCGAACTTGCTCCAGAGGTCGCCTTGATCTTTCATCTCGTCGTGGCCTTGTAAAGTCGCCAGGAGAAGTATCGAGAAAGCTTCCAGGCCCTTGAATGGCCAATTTCAGCATCGTTCGTGTCTTTAGCTCGAACACTCGAGTTCTCTACTGACATGGCTTTTGGCACTATGATCTGTGCCATCGGACTGGCTTCATTTGTATTGGTAACATTCTCAGGGAGTGGGACACAACCTGGGGTGCTTTCATGTGATGTCTCGGATCCTTATTTTTGGGTTTCGGATCTATTTTCTTCGAGCATTCGACTCTGTCATGTCTGGAATTTTGTTTCAGACATCTTTCGTGTTCGGATCGATGCGATCCGGGGTCGTTTCGGGGGCCCGGAGACGTTCCGTGGCTTTTCCCGTGTGATTTTCTGATTTTCGGCCCGGTTTCTAGCAAATCCTTCGGCACGCTATTGCGGGTGAACATGGTTGTTCACCCTGGCGTGAGTGGTACCATTGCGATCGGTGCGCTCCGAGGATCATGAAAACGTGATTTTCTATTTTTTGATATTTTTGTGAATTTTAAGATTTTCTATAAATATCTCATTTCCTTTTCATTTTTTTTATTCTTCTCAGTTCCCTCTTCTTCTTCCTCTCTCCACCGTGACCACACCGCCCCCTCTCCCTAGCTTATTACGCCTTTGTCTTTTAGGCCCATTAGTTCATTAGTCCTTTAGTGCGCTTTTGTCTTATTAGGTCAATAGTCAAAGGATATGAAGGTCATTAATTGAATTGTCTAAGGATATTTGTGTCCTGGTGTATTTTGGCCAACCCTTATAAAAGGAGGCTAGTTGTATCATTTTGTTCCAATAAATCATCTATGAACGTATAAAACTTTCTCTTGTTGTTTCCCTTCTCTCCAAACTCCCCGTGAGTTTTGAGTGATTGTCCAATGAGAGGCCGTTCGGCGAGAGGCCGAGCTGTGCGAGACAGTATCCATCCCCTTCCCGTGCTACCCACCATCCCGTTCGTGCTGTTGGAGTGCCGACGATCGCTTCCATGCTGTTGTCCGCATCATCCTCTCTCTCTCTCTCTCTCTCCCTCCCCCCCCTCCCATTCGTGCTGTTGGAGTGCCAACGATCGCTTCCACGCTGCTGTCCGCGTCTCTCTCTCTCAAAACAGTGTGATGAGAGTCCGGAGGGATGCGACTGCTGCAGCAAAACACTGTGATGAGAGTCCGGAGGGATGCGACTGCTGCAGCCGTCCATTTTTTCTTGTTTTTAATGTCTGTACCAGCCGATACCGTATCGAATGGGCCGAACTGTACTGGCCAACGCTAGTACCGCTATATGTATCAGGCGGTAGTGCATACCATGCTCCACATTGCATGCACTAAATTGACGGGAGGGCGAGGGATATGATGCAACCCACACAAGTCTCTATGTTTGTGTAAGTGACTATGTGCATTTGTGTCTGTGTTTTTGCGAACCCCACCTCCTCCCCTCACCTATCTCTCTGACGCTACTGAAACACACCCTCTAACTGAATGGAATGTTAGTCCATTCTTTGACATTCCTCCTTTTTGTTTGAAAAATTAAAGTGGATTGTACCACCAATTTTATTGCAAACAGAGGCAATACAAAGCAAGGTAGTTAGGAGAGGTTCCTCGACTATGTAAAAGAGAAACTAGAAGAACCAAGAAACTTAAGCTCTGTAAAAGAGGGGGGTGAACCTCCCAAGAATGTACTGACTGACTTGGAGAAGACATCTAGACCAAGCCACCATAAGAGATAAGCATGCAGACAAATGTTCTCCGAATAAAAGCAATTCCTTTGAAAGATGGTATAACTCCACTGTCTCCATATGCTCCAGCAAACAGTATGGTGTAGGAAGGAAAGAACCTTGCATGCTTCAGCAGAGAACTGATAAGACCTCAGGTTCTGAAAGCAATCCCATGTTCCTGCTATTGTTGAAAAAGTGAGCGGAATGCCCAACAAATTCCCAAAGGTAGCCCAAAACTTTTTTAGTGAAAGCACACTGGCAGAACAGATGATCAACCGCCTCAGAAGCCTACTGGCAAAAAGTACAATAGACATCACTACTGGGTGCCCATTTATTCTGATACATTCTGGTGATAATTCACTTATGAGTTACCAACCATATGAATGCCCTGGGTACCATCCACTTTAAAAAAAAAAACATATGAATGCTCTGATCTTAACAAGTGCTTTGACAATCCAAATTCTTCTGAGATAATGAAATGGCTGTCCAGACCGCTCAATAAGCTGATAAAGTGATTTAACAAAAAACTGGCCACCATTTTTAACCCAAATGATGGAATCCTTCCAGAACAGACTGGGGCTGATCTATGCCATCTGAGAAAGCAAAGCATAATTAAATTTGTTAGTTCATTGAAGTGTATTGTTGCTTCATTTCAATGTTAATGCTAGTGTGATATTAAGGAGTGCCACATATTTGTTGTTGCTTGTTGTCAATCTCTATATGTGCAAGCTCTATTTGTGTGAGTGGTGATATGCGTAAGTTCAGCCAGTGCCATCCAAACACCAACCCTCCCTTTATATTACTTGACACCTGGGCACCACTTGAGCAGTCACCTGAGTGCTTAGGCACTCTTCAGTTGCCTTATCACCTTGACAACCATGGTTATGGGCCATCTTTGAGAAACATGTCAAGAAGAAAGGAAGAAGAGGGAAGAAGAACAAAAAGAAAAAAGAAGAAGAAAGTAATAACATAGGTTAGAAAGGAAGGAGAAGAAGCACATATTCCCAACCATTGGCAACCAGGAATGGCCCAGAGCACCACTGCCAGATTCTCAGCAGTGGCCCCATGGGCCCATAGACCATCAGTGGAACTGACATGAGAAGAAAACAGAAAAAGAAAAATTAAAGGAAGGGGGAAATTGAAACAATTGTTGCACCTAATGGTGGCCTTGTAGGTCACCATCAACTTTTCCACTCACAGCCCAGGCCATCACCCTAAAAGAAACAATAGTAGTCTCCACACAGTGATGGATTGCAAAATCTTTCATAAAATCAACCAGGCCAATGCTGAAGTATATGCTTGATACCACATGCACACGGTCTAATTAATTACACAAACCATCTTTGAACTGCCACATTGTATGGCACCAAACCGACAACAAATGCTTAACTGTTATATTATCCTTTTGTGGTCGTATCATCCACTTTTCAAAAGTCACATTATTCTTTTTGGCGCATCATTAAGGGGTGGAAATCAGGGTGCCCCTTAGTCAGAGGGTTTCAATTAACACCAACATGCGATCAGTGTGGAAGATCCAAATCCAGATAAATTTTCATTCAATTTGCCTTTGGGATTGGCCGCCATGACTTCTCTTCGCTTGACCATGACTAGGTCTCCCTTCTTGAATTCACGTTCTTTGACGAGTTTGTCAAAGGTGCGGGTCATACGGGCCTGGTAGACCTGTATGTTCTGTTGGGCTCTGAGCCGCCGTCCTTCCAGATCGGAAAGTTCCTCCAGTCTTCTTTCTGTGTTGGTTTGGACATCCTTGACCAATTCATGCTGGATCGCCACTCACAGTGAGGGTATCTCCAGCTCTATCGGGACGACCGCTTCCTAGCCATACACCAAGGAGAATGACGAGCAACCTGTCGGGGTCTTGTACACGGTGTGGTACGCCCACAGTGCTTCATACATCCTATCTTCCCAATCTCTCTTGCTAGAGCTGACCGTCTTGACAAGGAGTGTGCATAGTATTTTGTTGAACGCTTTCGCTAACCCGTTTGCTTGCGGGTTATAGGGAGTGGAGGTCCTCCAATCAATCTTGAATTTATCGACCAATCTGTAGACCTTCTGATTCCGGAAGTGACTTCCGTTGTCGGAGACAATTCAATCGGGCACACCGAATCGGAATATGATGTTTCGACGGACAAATCTGACTACGATTTCTCCCGTCACTTCTCTTAGAGCCACAGCTTCCGCCCAGCGGGAGAAGTAATCCATCGCCGCTATAATGTATTTGCATCCCGATGAAGACGCGGGTAATGGGCCCACGACGTCGGTGCCCCATTGAGCGAAAGGCCAACTGGGCGCCGTTGGGTGCAAATGAGCTGGAGGTCTTCTTGAGATCGCAGCATGCTGCTGGCATTTATGACATGACTTGACATACTTGCAGCAGTCATCGAACATAGTTGGCCAGTAATATCCAAGCTTCTTGATTTTAATCTTCATTTTTGGCCCAGCTTGGTGAGCACCGACTGATCCGGCATGGACTTCCTTCATGACCGTCCAAGCCTCCTCTATGGATATACATCGGAGGAGCACCTTTCTTCCTGCATCAGCCATTGTTCGAAACAGAGTTTCGTTTCTGACTTTATAAGAATCTTTTGTTCTGATTAATTTGATCCTTTCTTCCCTCTGCTTGGGTAGTTCTTGATGTTTAAACCACTTCATCAGGGGTTCTCTCTAATCAGGGGAGTTAGTTGTTTTTGCTGTTGCAGCTTCATATTCTTCTTCATCACCTGGTTCCTCTATCATGTTAGGGACCTGGCGCCTGTTTATGACTATTATGTTGAGGGATTCGCCTGGCGGGGCCGCCAGTGAGCTTGCTAATTTTGCCAGTGCATCTGCCTGGGCATTCTAGCTTCGGACGACATGGCCTACTTCAATGAAGTAGAACCGCCCCATGAGCTTCTTCACCTTGGCACAGTACGGGAGTAGCTCGGGCTTCCGGACGTTGAACTCTCCTTGTATCTGCTTGACAATCGGCATCAAATCGTCGAACACCTGCAGCATTCGGATCTCCATATGGAGAGCTATTTGAAGACCGATGATCAGGGCTTCATATTCTGCTTCATTGTTCATGCACGGTTTGTTGATGGAGCATAATGTATGCAACACTTCTCCTTCTGGAAAATTGAGGACGATGCCTGCTCTGGCCCTTATCCTCGTGTGCCCTGATTGGGATGTTTCAGGTTTGGATGCTCCGTCGAAGTATAACTGCCATAGGGCTTGACGAACTTGGTCCACTTCCAGTGTTTCGTCTTCCAGAAGCTCTGTGACAAGAGGGGAATTCTCAGGCACAGGGTGTGCCGCAAAGAAATCTGCTATCGCTTGGCCTTTAATAGCCTTTTGCGGCATGTATGTAATATCGAATTCCATCAAAATGATGGCCCATTTTCCCAATCGCCCTTTTAGCATGGGTTGGGACAAGAGATATTTGACCAGATCGGCCCTCGATACCTGTAGTATTTAATGCGACAGCATGTAATGCCTCATTTTCTTGGCCGCAAAGACCAAGGCAAGATAAACTTTCTCGATCGGGGTATATTTTGCTTCTACCCCGATCAGTCTTCGACTGAGGTAATAAAGCGTATGCTCCTTTCCCTCATTGTTGTTTTGGGCCAGCATTGTCCCAAGTGAACATTCGGTGGAAGCTATGTATAGAATCAACAGTCGCCCTTTGACAAATGCCCCCAACACTGGTGGGATCTTCAAGTATTCCTTCAGCTGATTAAAAGCCTTCTGGCATTCTTGATTCTAGCCAAATGGCACATTTTTCATCATCAGCTTATGAACTGGCTGACATCGCCCAGACAGGTTAGAGATGAACCTGCGGATGTAGACTAATTGACCCTGCAATGATCGCAGTTCCGTTAGGTTCTTCGAAGGCGGCAACTCCTGAATGGCCTTTATCTTGGAGGGGTCTATCTCAATACCCCAATATCGGACGACAAAGCCCAAAAATTTTTCACTAGAGACACCAAAGGCGCACTTCAATGGGCATCTTCAGTTCGTATTGTCGGAGCCATTGGAATATAACCCTGAGGTTGTTCAGATGATCTTCTTTCTTTTTGGTCTTGACAACCAAGTCGTTGATATAACATTCGACCTTGTCATAGAGTAGTTCATCAAATATCTTGGTCATCGCCCTTTGATAAATGGCACTAGCATTCTTGAGGCCAAAAGGTGTCCTTTTATAGTGGAATATCCCTTGGGTGATCGAAAAGCTGTATGAATTCTATCAAGCTTAGCTATCCATATCTGGTTGTATTCGGATGATCCGTCGATGAAAGATAGGGCTTCATGGCTAGTGGTGGCATCGATCATGACCTCAGTGATGGGCACTGGGAAATCATCCTTCAGGCAAGCCTTGTTCAGGTCCCGGATGTCCACACATATCCAGATCTGGCCATTCTTCTTCTTAACGGGCACAATATTGGCCAACCAGGTGGTATATTAGTTTTCTATTATGAAGTCGACATCTATGAGCTTGTCGACTTCCTTGCAAACTTGGCTTATCAGTTCCGGCCTCATACGTCGGGGTGACTACTTCACTGGTTCGGCCTTGGGGTCAATGACCCACATATACTGAGTGATCGTCGGGATGAGGCTTGGCATTTCTTTGTAGTTCCAAGCAAAATAGTCTCGGAACTCTTGGAGGAGCTTAATGTATCGCTCTCTTTCTTCTGGGAGAAGGAGGGCACTGAGGAAGGTTGGCCTGGGGTCATCTTTTGTATCCAGATCCACTTCTATCAGCTCATCAATAGTGGCTTGGCCACCATCTTCTATCTCCAGGGGAGCTGGTTATAAGTCGACGAAGCCTTCATTGTCTTCTTCAGCCTCAAGGGCATCAGAGATGTCTTCTTGTACCACCCCGCTCAACGGCAGGGCTTTGTCAGCTTCTTTCCCTGGCTCGGGGACTGGTGTCGATGTCGACGTTATGGCTTTCGGGCAGCTTGAAGATTGGTCCATGGGAGAACCACCCTCAGAAGTAGTAGGGAGCTCTTCTACTTTCCCTTCCCGTGGAGCATCATTGGAGGCCATGGCGACCTCGTCAGTAATAGATTCCTAGAATTTGTAGGGGAATTCGACTTTCGGCTCTGCCTATATCATTATATAGGGCTTTGGGGTATCTCCTGGCACAAAGGGCCGCAGGATCTCTTCATGGTCCTCTTGATAATTATCATAGACCGGCTTCGTGGGGCCTTCGCCTGGAGGGGTGTCAAGGGATGCTTCACCTACTTTGGGGCATCTTCCATCGGCGGGGCTTGCGACCTCCATGAGCAGGGAGATCATGTGGACCCCACTTCTATAAATGCCCGCATCATGTGGACGTGGTGGGTACACTTCACATCTTCCCATTCTCAGTTCGCCCTTCCTGATTAGGCTCTGAGTGATATTTTTGAATACATAACAATTTTTGATAGGATGCCCCAGCACCCGGTGATAAGGACAAAATCGAGGGTCATCACTTCATTTGGCATCCTCCACCCTTTTGGGCTCTGGCAAGGTAATCTTTCCATAATGATAGGCCCATTCGAAAATATTCTGAGTCTTGTCTCTCGGGAAGGAGTAAGGCCTCCTCATTCTCTCTCGTAATGAGGTCGGTTGATTGGTTGAGGGATTGGCTGCCTCCTTTGTCTTTTCCTTCGAATGCCTAGTAATGCTGAGGTCAACATCTCCAAGTTTGTTTTCTTGTTCTACTAGGGTGGTGGCGGAGCAGTATTTTGCCAAGAAGGCTTCAATATCAACTGCTATCATGGCCAATTGATCAAGGGATCAGACATCTAGGCTGACCATCTGCTACTGAATTTCTTTCTCCAAACTTTATCTGCAAACCCAGGTGGCAACCTCGTGTTGTAGCGAGAACTTGCATCTCGCATAAAGGCTTCTCCATCTTTTGATGTAGTCCAAGACGAGCTCGTCTTCTTCTTACCTGTCGCTATAGAGTTCTGCCCTGGTCAGGGGGAAGTACTTCGAGCTTGGGTGACTGTAATGCTGAGGGAGGATACCCCCGATTGGGTCAAACCGGCTCATACTTATCTCAGCTAGTTGCTTTTCCAACCTTTCGATTTCCTGATGCAACCCACCTCACAATGAGGGCAAGGCGGAGTCATACTGAGGGAAATTCACTTTGGAGCATCTTCCATCGGCCGGGCTTGTGACCTCCGTAAGGAGGGAGACCACATGGACCCCCTTTTACAGATGTCTGCTTCATGGGGTTGTGGTGGGTCCACCTCAGAGTCCCCAATCTTCAATTCACCTTTCTCGATCAGGTCTTGGGTGATATCCTTGAAGACATAACAATCTTCTATAGGGTGGCCCATGATTCAATGATAGAGATAGAATTCATGGTCGTCACTTCTTCTAGCGTCCTCTGGCCTTTTGGGCTTTGGCAAGGTAACATTGCTGTAGTGACAAGCCCATTTAAAGATCCCCTGAGTTTTATCCCTCGGGAAGGGATAAGGCTTCTTCATCTTTTCTTGCAATGTGAGGACTCATTCTGCTCGCCGACTAGTTGAAGGGCCAGCCGCTTCTTTCACCTTCCTCCTCGAGTGCATGAAAGCACTGAAGTTGGTGCTCAGGGATTGATTCTTCCATTCTGCCGTGATTGCAGGGGAGTGTCCTGGGTTCATGGATTTGCCCTGCCAGAGGTGGATGCCCCCAGTTAGATCAAATAGTAGTTTGGTCATTTTGGCCTGCTGTGTCTTCAATGTCTTGATCCCTTGTTGCTGCTTATAGCATATTGCGAGAATAACAAGGTCACATGGGCAGAAGTCTGGAGTTTGGCTTGGACCAATGTCTTCCGTTCCAACGTCGGCCAGAGGTGGCAACACCTAGTCGCCATGACTGTCTAGGACTGGCCCCTCAGAAGAAGATGGGACCACCCCTATATACCTTCTTAGAGGTGAGTTCCAGAGGAACACTTCTTCATCTTGGGTTTCTCCGACTGGAGGCCTATGTTGCTCTTGGCTTCCTGTGCATTCGGGTCTTCTAGGGGATCGTCACCGGCCAGGGCTGAGACAGATATCATGTCTGCTTCATAGAAATCTTCTACTGAGAAACCCAATCCAGGGTGCTGGGTGATCTTCAGGAGTTCTCTATCGAGGTTTGGTGGATACCACAGCTTCTCAAACATCTAATTCTGGCTTTCCGGTCACCCCGCCGAAACGCTGGGTCACGAAAACGGTGTGCGGCACGAAGGAGGTCTACAGCTTCAAGGCGTACATCAACGACCAGATCGGAGTGATCGTGTCGGCCACGGAAACGCGATATGTGCTGCCCGGCGTGCCGACCACAAGCAGCATCACGGGCCTGCCCTACACCGGCTACACGGTGGTGCCAGGATCGCTCACCCTGCTGAGCACGACACCCTACTGCGCCACGGTGACCGTCTATGAGTGAGTGCTACTACGACGAGGCCGGGTGCCTGATCTGTCCCGAACAGGCGGCGCAGCCGTACATCCCTGCGCGGATCGAGAAGCGGCCGGTGCTGGCATGGAACGCTGGGGCCAACAGCATCACGACACGCGATGGCGGCATGCGGGTGAAGTTCACCCAGCCGCTCGGCGTGATCGGCGCGATCATCGGCTTCAAGTCGGGCCGCACGCACCAGACTGTGCCGGGCCTGGTCGAGCACGGCTGGTACTTCCAGAACGTGGGCGGCGTG